>QYAH01000017.1:0-141259 GCA_003988945.1 Chaetoscypha palmicola | reverse complement strand
AGATATACTACTTTCTACGCTCTCCCCTCTCCCTCGGACCCTAGGTACGATACAAGTCGTAGAATTAACCTCGATTCTACGAAGTAATTCTTTAGTTTACACTATACCTCTCTACTCTATACAGAGTATAGAGTACTCAGAGTATATCTTCGAGGCGATAAAGGAGTGAGCGAGCGACAAGGGAATAAGTGTACGACAAGGCCCCTTGTTAGAGAAAAGCAGCGTGAGACATAGACAACCATTGAAGTCGTTTTTATCCTAGTTACAGGCCTACTCAAGTCGTTAACTCATTACAGTCGCTTTTATCCTAGTTTCGTACGTAGTCAAATCGTAAAACCCCGCTCATTCCTTACCCTGTTGAGAAGTGCCGGTTTTGAAGCAAGCATTTCCCCCGACCTTGTGTAATGCGACTAATTGAAGCAATTTTCTTCTAAACAACCTGATTCCCGTATTGACTAGATCAACTGAGGATCTTGGCGCAGCTCCACTGAAGCTCGCTTGTGTACAAAAGCCAATAGGACCCTGGAGATCTGCTCAATAGTGCGTTTTTACCTTAGTTTCCTCTCGAGGAGAGAGTCTCATTCGTCTAAAACAGTAGAGCCTCACATAGTGGAGTTGCGCCAAGATCCTCAGCTGACCCAGTCAATACGGTAAGCTTACTGGACAGGCACAGCAATCGGGATGGTTCAGGTTAAAACGGTTAAAACAGTAAAAAAAAACTTCGGCCACATCCTTTCAAAAGCCGACAAAGATCATCAGGGGCAGGCCTGCCTGTCGAAGTTCAGTTTCAGTCATGGATCTTACAGTTGTGATCGTTGTTACTTACGATCACTCCTTACTCTCGAAATTGCGAATTCTCTGAGTTCAAATGTAGAGCTCACGGCTCTGCAAAGTCTTAGCAAAGCACCGCTTCGAAACTTCATCTTCGACATTTTTCGGACGAGCAGCTACAATGTCTGAAATTGGGGGTTATGGAACAACTATCATTGCCGTTATGTGGGTGGAGACAATCATTGCGCTTGTCTTTGTGTGCATGAGACTATATACTCGAACGATGATAAATCGCACCTCCGGATGGGATGACTACCTCATTGTTATTACTTGGGTAAGGATCTTTTCTCGTGGTTTGATGTATTTGTACTGAAAACTTTTAGTTCCTCCTCATGCCATATACAGTATCGTGTACTGCAGCAGCAATGAAAGGATTTGGTAGACATGCCAGTACACTAGGGCTTGAACAGTTCGCGAACGCTACCAAAGCCGAAATCATTGGACAAACGTGAGTAGAAAAGCAGATCGTTTCACAGAAGCGACCAGTTTGCCGTTCTCAATGAAGTCCGGTCCGATGGGGACGTCGGTCTTCTTATGCTGAGTTCTCCTTCTGGTACTGACACTTGATAGCTTCTGTATAATCGGCGTTGCAACCAGCAAAGCATCTGTAGCGATCTTTTTACTCCGCATCACAATAATACCATGGCACAGATGGACTTTGTACTTCACTATTTTCGCCGTCAGCGTGGTTTGTGTCCTCTGTGCACTATTCGACTTTGTGCGATGCGATCCGATCGCTCATGTCTGGAATCCGACAATCCCAGCCGAGTGTTGGCTCTCAACCGAAGGCTTTACCTCGCTTTCGATCACTGTCGGAGGTATTCATAACGACAACTATCCCAAAAACATTGTTAGCTGACTTGTGTATAAATAGTGGCATCGGCAGCAGCAGACTTCGTACTGGCCGCGTTACCTTGGGCCATCCTGTGGAATTTGAACATGAAACAAAAAGAAAAGATTCTTATTGCAAGTTCAATGAGCTTGGGCTTCTTGTAAGGCGATAATGTAGAGCCAGAGGAACAGGAAGCTAACGAAAATAGTGCGATGATATGCGGGATCATCCGAGCTATCGCTTTGACAGGACTTACCGCCAGGAGCGATTACTCTTGTAAGTGCCTATTGCCCTCGTCTGTCCAGATATTCAGGATGCATCTAACTGAGCGCAAACCAGACGAAACCGTCGGCCTGATTCTGTGGTCCTCTACCGAGCTCATGATTACCATCTTGACTGCCACCATTCCGACGCTCCGACCTCTATACACTCGAGTGCGTGGCCGCAGCACAGATGACAATTACAACAACAGCGGTCGTCCTGGATATAGGCTCGGAGACCACACTCCCATCAAGCTTCGACCAAATAACCGAAACACGATGGTGACAACGACGGCAATTGGGCACACGGACAACCAAAGCGATGAATTCATCCTAGAACGCGGGAATGACATAACGTGTACCGATACCGTGACTGTTGAGTACGCCAATAGCGCATACCCACCATCAGGCAAGAGCAGAGATGCTTGAGCTGCGAGGCAGGTGCTGGAATACTTAAGTAAGTATGTTGTATGTCGCCTTCGAAGCCACATTGGATGATAGAAGAGAGATATGGGTATCTTATTTAGACAAGGAAAATTGCAAGATTCAAAAGGTCACTTTGAGCGACAATGTTCGGCCGACAGTGATACGATAAGTAGCCGAAAAGATCATTACTTTCATCCGTGGAACCCGGCTGTTTTATTTCAGAACTTCTCTCCAACGACCTTTTCTTAACGAACACGCCCGACATCTTACAATCACCGTCATTTTTCTCCATATCCGAGTGAAGAAATTTACATTGCCTTATTCTGCCCACAATTCAAGCGCTCGGTGGCTTAAATTTCCCAGGTGAGGATGTATATACCCCCCCCCCCCCCCCCCCCCCGCAGACCGCTTCAAACTCAAAGCTCTTCAAGCCTTCACGCCCGACCACAACTTAAGCATAAGCGGCTATGTTGTGGGACTCGGGAGACCACAATGCTTATTCTTACGCCAGATATGATTGGATTCGGAGACTGTTGTTAGTACTCTGACTGCATCTGGAAAGTGCTTTTATTGGGAAGAGTGATTACGTGCATGGCTAGGTGCGTCACTTGGTAAGATGCGCATAATAGATGATTCCCATGCCAAAAGCGATATACCTGATAGAAACTTTTAGCTTTCTTAAGCTTATATCGTTTTTTGCAGCAGATATTTGTAACTAGTACTACTAAATTATCTCATGCAATATTTCTTTTCGTAGGAATGCAATAATTAAGAACTTTAGAGGCTGTGTGGTTGTTGGTGCCTACATGCCAACTGCCTTTACAAAAGAAAACTATTGACGGCTCTTGGATCCCGCATTCTACAAGTCTAGCAAAAAACGAGTGGGCCATTGCGCTTCCTCTCGTTTTCCATATCTCTACTGTATTCATGATGACAGATTCTTTCGGTGTGCAATTTGGTTTAAGAAATCGGAGACAGATATCCATTTCCAGTAAACCCTGTTCCAATCTGACTTCTACTAAATGTGCTCCTCTCGACACACCTTCATGTATAGACCGTCTTTTTATTTTCTATGTAGTTGGACCGTTCCCGTCTCACAAGTCCCGCCGTTGAACTCCCATCCAATCATCTCAAGAAATCTTACGCGGGGTGAGACTCCCGCCCTGCCGCTTCCCCTCATCATCAGCCTCATTTTTCAGTCCTCCAGAGTCCAGACACAATTGAGCTTATACAATTCTTGGCTTGTGCTTCATCAGCCATTTATTCAATATATTTCTGCAGTGAGGATGACTTGCTTTAGCTTATTGCAATATCTGTATCCACTATTTGTTAGTCTTTTTTCCAATCTACTAGAATGCTCGTATCGTATTACTGCTGCAGCTTGGTCTGTAGAGCAGATGGAATGCTGTGACATTTTTTCGGATGGAGACAACACCAAGAGCCGATAATATTATCAAGAAGCCCGAGGGATCTTGTGAAGTGTGTCGTTTGATTAAGTATAAATACTACTCAACTTTCCCAACATATTCCCAACAATCATCGCCAACACTTCCACCTGAACCCTCTTCTCCTCCATCTCTCCGAAGATCAACGAGATTTAGAATTATCCACCATGCAGTTCACCAACCTCATCGCTGCTTCGGCACTTATTGCGAGCACTCTCGCATTCCCTTTCAAGTTTGTAACTCCCTTCGCCACAGCACAAGTAGAAAAGCGGGCAACCGAGGGAGTCCACATGGTAAACTGCGGATCTAACTCTTTCTTGGTCGTAAGTACTTCTCATATTCCCTTCCTAGCAACTGACTCTTGGCCTTTATGAATTATCCGAGTCTAACAACTCATAGTACTGTGCCAACGACGGGAATTGCAACTTCCCACCCTCATCATCCAACAGATGTACCATCGGCAACGGTATCAACACCTGGGAAGGTCGATCGCAATCTTGCACCTTCTCTTCCGGTGTTAGATTCTCCTACGTCATTGCATTCAACGCACAATCGCGTCCTGATTTCACAAACGTCGGGTACGTTATTACATCCGTTGCCAGAGACTGAAGGTCATAATTAATGCGAATGGTGTTCAGGAACGGCACAAATGGGTTCCATGGGTTCAATATCTTCAAGGATAACAAGCATGCTATGTTTTCTGAGAATGGTAACCAATGCCTCAGCATTTACTACTCCCTTCCAGTAAGTAGATTCCTCGTTAATGGTTCTAACTTTTCACTGACCAACTCCTCAGTCATAAATGACAAGCACGTACAGTCTACTTTCCCTCGCACAGCAATCCGGAGCCGGAAACTTCGAGCTGGGCCAGGCAGGGTGTGAGCGGTAACTCCTCATTGATTTCACTAAGTAGACAAAAACGTGAGATGGGTGCAATGGAACGAAAGTTTTCTTAATGAATTGTCAATTTCCTTCTGTGTAGCGGGCAGGTTCTAAAGCTAGAGAGTTGGATTTATTGATATGAATATCTCAGAGTCGATCTTTTATGCTGAGGCTGTCCAACCTAGAAGATCACTTCTCAGATTACGAATGAACAATTTTATAATCACTTCTTATGACTTCATCATTAGCTCAGAAATGATATCTCGACTTTTTCTCTGTCGTATGTTACCCGTAAATACAAGAGTTTGATCAAACAAATAGTGTGATGGATCAACTACAGGCTACTTTATATAATATTGTTAAAGTCATAATAAAATAGATTGCCAGATGAAATAGATTGCAGTATAACTACAAAGACACGAGGGGTACGTCATCAACTCGAAGGGGGGAAGGCATATGATGTGTCCGAACTTAATGAATCCATGTATCGCGGCCGTTGGCTTACTATAATAAGGCTGCTTATATACAAATACTCAAACAGCAAATTTCCTGTACAAATTCAATAGGCTTGTTCAACAACGAACATTAACCATACTAAAGGTAATACCCAGGACGAGTGTACATATGGGGCATGCGGTAGCAGCAATTAATCGAGAGCACCAGCGACCTATAGCTAAGCGCTCCTCCAGAAGCGATATCTGCACGCCCGATAGAGAATAGTTCAAGTAATTCCTATAAGGGAAACAATCCAGTCCAGCTATATCTTTTAGTCGTGATTTTATGATTGACATAATCTAATTGATCAAAACCTCGTATTTACGGGTAATATACTACAGCTCGCTTATCCTGATAGTGATTCAGCTTTAACATCTCATAGTCGGTCGGCATCATGACCTCGGTTTTAATAAGCAGGAACTATAGCAAAGAATGTCAAGCAATTGATCGCTGATCAGAGAGGGTACAGAGAACTCGCATAGCATGTTTAAGTGGTCGCTCTAGGGGTTAATATGGACAGGCGAACGCTAGCACTTTGTAAGAACACAAGTTGAGATAATAGACCAGAATTTATAGTTGACATGAACGGAAATAACATCTATGTCCAATGCCAAAATGGTCTGAAAAGGCTCTTCTATGCCAAAATGCATCCAATATGAAATCTAATAGAGTATCCAAATTCCTTGTCTCGGAGTATATCCTGCTGGCATCAAAGTCTTCGTGGAATCCGCTCGGCAAAAGGTTGGTACATCTCACAGATGTCGACGATATCAATCCTCCTTGCGTTTCATTCCCTCCCAATGTCCAGGACTATGCAACAAGTATAAGTTCCTCGCGTAACGCATCTGACCCCTCGAGCCTCCTTCGTCCAGATGCCCACCAATTCTTCTGGCTCTCTCGTTAGGATCGCCCTGTAGCCCTAATACTTTATCGCTTCCCCGATCTGTCGATTCCGCGGCGCGTTGAACCACGCAAATTGTAAAGTCCCCTTTGGTCATGTCCCTAACAAGAGCCTCCATTTCTTCATCCTGGGCATCAAGAACTGTGCGTGACTCGCCAATAATCTCATCTAACGACCAGAGCAAGTGCTCAGGCTCAAAGAAGCCGTATGGGGATTCGGGATATTGTGCGCGGAAAGAGAGAAGGAGGGCATGAATTCCGCAGGTCGAATATCGGTTGCCAATTACAGTCGCCGAGGGGAGAATTTCCCAAGAGGAGAGATTGAAGTCGGCAACGTACCAGGAGAAATCATCTTGAGTCATTGCTTCTTCCGCAAATACTCCTGGGGCAGCTTCGAAGTACCTTGAGCGTGGTGGAGGGGATGATGTACGTATTAGATGGTCAGGAGGCGGGTCAAATAATGGTGGGACTGGTCGTTGTGTGGTATATACTGGAAATGTCGAGTAAGATTGTTTTCGGGAGGACGAAGGATAGTCTGGCGTCCCTAGCGAAAGGGTTTCATGGAACTTGTGGAGGGCTAGATTATCTGTGGATGATCGCTCTTTCTTCCTCTTTAACTTTTGTATTTTATCTCTCAATTCTTCTGAATCTTCATGCTGGGAACTACGTTTTCTCTTGTTCGGGCCTCGAGGTGGTGATGATGGTGGACCGATGTCCATTTTATCCAAATCTTGAGATTGTTGAAATTCAAGCTGGCCAAAGTCTCTCACAAGGAGAGTACTTAGGATGTTCTCTTGAGAGGTGTATGAGGAGGCAGCGTTGCTATCCTCGTTGTCAGTACTAAATTCGCCGTTTTGATTGAGATCGTATGTACCGTTGTAGTCCCATCCACCGCCACGTGGAGAGTGTGTCTCACTGTCTTGATTTTCTTCATCCCCCCAATCCTCGTCGGTTGGAGGTAACTCATTGTCTGTTCGATCATCCTCGTCTCCAGCAACGCCAGCCTCGTAGCCCTTGACTTTCTCGTTCCAGAACCCTATGGCGTCGTCGCTGAGTCCCATGTCGTGCATAAGTCGGAAAACACCAACTGGATACTCAGCGGTACCCTTCCCTGAATGAAGATCCTCGAAGTTTTTGACTGGAAACTGATTTGGATGTTGTGCGTAGTACTGGGCCAATCTAACCAGACCGATACAGAAGTCAATCCAATGTGAAATCTCCCGAGGGTCGAGTGAGCCACGAGCTTGACGGAACTCAACAGTCTCAGCATATCCCGGGCCCCGAACCAAGGAGGTGAAATTGACAAGGCGTCGTCTGTCCCCCTCTCTATGTGTTGCTGTAGGTGGCCAGCACAAACTTTTAGCCAACGACTCCTTGCTATCCATGTACTTGATCTTGCTGCGAATAAGCTGGATACTTACGACCTTTTCCAGAGCTTCCGTGGAAAAGTCGCGCCCAGTCCTACTTGGTAAATTCAAGTCCTTGTCATGCAAAAAGTACAACCGGTTACTCTCGAGCTGATTCGCAGCAGCAGCGTGACCTGGGCGTCGGACTGGTGCGTGAAGTCTGCTGATCTCCTCTTCGTAGACCACCAATAGAAGAGCGAGCTCTTTCAGGACATCGAGGTTTTTAGGGGCCTCGACATGAACGTGGAGACCGCATTGGTTCGTGATGAAGGCCCCGTGCTTGTCGTTCTTGGTACCTACAGTAGCATCGACTAGCTGACTGATTTGGCTTTTGTGTTCGGGATATTGAGTATTGAGGATTGGAGAGACCAGCTCGACACCGTAGGAGTCCCACTCATCTTTGCCAATTTGGCGATCTGGAAGTCGGCCTGGAATATTCTGCGATCCAACTCCGCATACAGTATGATCGACCGTAATTATCCAACGATCGTATTTGAGATATTCGAGAGTCTTCTTGTTGCCAAGAATAGTGCCGTAGACCCTACTGAGAATATTGGGACATCTTTCGTCGAGCTTACGCTTCAAAATAGCTTGCGGCTCCTGGTCGTACTGTTCCACAAATTAGCATTAGAATCTGCCATCAAGAGAGATTGAGAAACACTTACTGCTCGAGGCTTACGATCACCCGGTCCTAAAGTTCCCCAGCTGTTATATACATGGTCTGGTAAAGTGATGGGTGGTATTCTTGTGAAGCCCGATGCTTCCCTCGTGCCATAGTCAAGGCTCTTTTGAATCTGATTCTGACCGAGCTGTAGCTCATCCTCGTGAAACGCGAAGACAAACTCCAGCTCCACGCCGTAGCTCATCGAGGTGGAGTCCAGTTCGATTCGTGTGTCTCTGGAAGCCATTGTGTCGTGAAGGTATTGCGCGCGAAGAAGATAGATATTTCGTCGAATTGCAAAGTAGCGAGAGCCGGAAGTCCAAAATGTGGTAGAATCGTTCGCATGGAATGAATGTTATGTGACGTCGTGATGAGAAATTTGAAGGAGGAATAAATTTTGGGAAGTGCGTTGGAAGTATGGGCGTTAGTCGTGCCCGGCCACCAAGCTAGGTCGAACTGGATCGGGAGTAATACAGCTTTCGCAGAGCCATCAGAGCGAGGGAGTGCCTTTTAGTAAAGAGGAGATACCAATTGACGTACCCAAGACTTTTTATTGATTGTGGGAATTCTCAAGCCATAAGAGTTCCTCAATCTCGAGGTCCTTTCAAGTGAATGAGCCCCCGGGCTGCAAGCAACACAACAAAGGTTGGGTAGTTTTCGAGTAGGCGTTCCAATCTCCTTCGCAACAAAGAGACTTTGCGTTGAAGCGAATTCTGTGCATACTCGAAATCTGCCAATATTCTGGCAAATCATTCTCGCGGCTTTTCGACTAACTTTTGGATGTTGACGTGCCATGCGGGTTTTCCAAAACGCTTCCATAACATTCAGTCGCGGAGGAATAGAAGGTCCTGGCCTGCAACCTATCAGTTGTGATTACAGCGCATTCGCGTGCTCATGAATCGGCCATGTCTATCATTCCTGCTCTAGATCTCACCGTCTGCTTTATTCCAAGCAATACCTGGTTCAGAGAAACAAGCGATGCTCCTCTACGAAGCTTTACAATTCCAATAGCGGAAAATATATGCCAACGCCGGTACTCTACAAGATACAGAAGTCATGAAGAAGTCCACCGTTACGAAAACGACGTGTGCGCTCTGCGGCATGACCAAGGAGGGAGCAGGAGCAGGAGCTTCTGGCTTATAGCCGCTGCTACAAGATGGGATATGGTGATGAGGAGTTCCTGAGTGCATCTCTTGGATATTACAGCCATAGCCAACTTTCCTGCGAAGGCAAACAGTGTTAGCAGAACGGTTAGAAATATACGAGGCATGCAAAGCGCAGAACTGCAGTTTATCGAATTCAAGACGATTTCGGCAAAGACTTCCTACCTGATAATCGAACATACCTTGATTCGACCAGCATTTGTTATTCATACAAACCAATGTAGCCCTCGAGATGATCTTTGCATGGGCACGCACGCTAGGCTACAGCTTTGTATCTTGGACACTACTGCCATTGGACCTGCCGCTCTCGAGCTTGACTTAAATGGACATAATGAGCCCTCATAGATGGCTCATTTGGCTAGCAGACTGGTTCCAGACATAGGACGCATGTTTTACCTTCTGCGGTTATACACAAGGACATCAGGTGGATATAAAGAGGCACAACGGCCAAGAGAAAACCAACCGGACTCCCAAAATTCATATCAATAAGCTCAAGCTGAGCAAGAACATGGGTGGAGAAACCATGGTGTCACGATGGACTAAAATCTGACCATGATAATATACGGCTTGATACTGTAGACTATCAAAGCCAGCGGATGCAATTTGTGTTCATCCATGGATCAGGGTAGGGCGGATAATACTTGAAGCACGCCAGACAGGGAGGTGCCGAAGGAAGCGTACTGATCCCACTGGCATAGTTCCAAATAAGATGATAGAAGAATTGCCTTGATAGCTTGACCAGTAATCGTGAACCCTGAGGTCGTGAAATTGGACATCGATTCTGGGATGAGGAGGTGACCAACAAGTGGCTATAGGAAGAGAAAGAAAGATTGGATTAGAACAACGCCTCGGAGTAGATTGTAAAATTCTTCGCATTGAGAATGTAGTAGCCGGTCCCTATTTATAGTACGCTATGGTAGCTTATCATGCTTTCTTCTTTGGGGCTTCGTCAGATTCGTCCGAATCCTCGTCCGAGTCCTCTGGAGAATTATCTGATTTATCATCGACAGGTTTCTTCAATTCTTGCTTTTTCTCCTTTTCATCATCGTCATCACTGTCTTCATCTTCATCGTCTTCATCGTCTTCATCGTCTTCATCCTCGTCCTCCTCGGGTATTGAACATTCCTCTTCGATCTTCTTGATCTCTTCAGCGGAAGCATCGGAGATGGACGACCCTCTGTGCTCAAGAACTGGTGCGTTCACCTCGGTAGGCTTCCACGCAGTAGTAGTTGGTGACTGTAACGAGACTTTATCCATAGAAGGGGGTGGACTGCCGGGCTCTGGCATGTCTGGCAGAGAATCTGGAGCCTTACGCCATGCAGTTGAAGTGGGACTTTGTAGTGAAGTCGGATCACTTATGGAGAGCTTATCAATTGATAAGTCCTTTACATCCAGAGTCTCAGGAACAGTAGCTTTCTCGGGTTCTTTCTTCGCTGTTTCTGCTTGTCCAACCCCGGTCAAAACCTCGGTAGCTTTCTTCTTGCTATCCATTGCCTTCTGCGCAGCTTCTTGACCAGCTTGCTGTAACACGGACGAAATCGTAGATGGTGCATTCGTCTTCGGTGACTTTGCGGGTTCTACGGTCTTCGAGACTGCTGCGGGAGGTGCTGATATTGGCTCAGGTTTCTTGTTCTCCTTCGAGACGGGGGTTTTGGAAGGTGTGGTGGCTGATGTACCTATCTTTCCACGAATAGGTGTGAGGTTTGAAGTTCCCACGATCTTGACATGCTGCTTCATCTCTCCATACTCGTTCCACTCTTCGATTTCCACGAGATCCTGAAGGTGTTAGCAGTATTCCCGCTCGTCCGCTGAGCCACTTACTCCCAACACAACGCCCATCTGCACAAGTCCTGGTATCTTCCTAACGCGACCAGTCTCATCCTTTCCGGCCCTTCGTCCCCATATCATACGAGCCTTCTCGTCGGTTGCAATATCGAGGGCGAGGAAAGGAATACGGTTGGCCTTCAAGATAGTCTCCAATCTCGAAGTGGCGGTGACGATGTGTGACGAGCCCGATGTCAAAGAGGTATAGAGGTAGAGCGAAGGATCAGATGAGTACGATTTGGGGGTGGAGGACTCGGCCATCTTGAAGATTGAGGTCGTTGATGCAATCGCGGGGTTGCTTTGTCGTCGAGGGAGGGCGATGCTGCAGAAGGAGGTCACCCACTCGTTTCAGAATTGTGTGAATAGCCCATGCCCTGCGATTACGCACAAAGGGACCTTCTCACGGGAGGTTGAATGGAGTAATCGACGACGTACTCGTGATTCGCAACGCAATTGGCACACGTCTTCAATTAGTTGTCTGCTGGCGTCGACGCTGACTAATCCTCTATCGGAGCTTACTGCGAGACATCGACCTGGACCTCGACGTTCTCTCATACGCATCTGTTCCTCTCATCTGCATGCCAGTACAAGGCTCGATATGGCTGCTGTACTCGAATTTCAAGCTTTACAGCCAATGGAAGTTCAGGCTATATCTTGGCTGGCTGTCATGGTATCTGAATGGGTATCTGAGTGGGAAACATGTCACCCCATGACATAAATTGGCAATTCTAGCTGCTAGTGTCTCTCCGTTGTCACCATCAGAAGGCTCCAGCAAGATCTATCTGGTTATCCAGGGAACGTTCCAAGTGATGAACGTTATATCTGTTATACAGTACAGAAGAGAAGACGTCTGCATATGCTGTATCTTGTGCTTCCAACTCTACGTCTGAAACAGAGATGATATGAGTGGTTGCACGATCTTTGAAGACGGCTAAGGCATCGCTAGTCACACCAATTCAAAGCAAACTTAAATGTAACTCAATTTGTACGGCATGTCAAGTTGACATTGCTTCAAAGAAAACCAGCTATGGATGATGGAGAATCCTCTCCTTCTCAACTTATCACTGCTTTCGAAGAATGGCGCTACTAGAAGTCCTCCTGGCTATCAAAGCATCCGTTCCCCATGAACATTCGCAAGCTGAACTCGAGGAATGTTGCACGATGCAGACTTAACAACACGGGTACTGCTACAGCAGGTAGCAAGCAAAGGCAAGACAAGCTCCCAGTGGACAGAGAAAATGGCAGGCTAGTGTGTATTGTCCCATCGTCTTTCGCACAATATAGTATAATGTGCCAAATAACAAGAGTCAATAGACTACATAATATGCCTTAAAGCTGAGTAAAATATCACAATAAGCCCTAAACAGGTTAAGTAAACGCGTAGTAAGTCTCTTCATTCCTTGATGACCTCCCAGGCGTGCCACTTTTTATGTCCACCGGGAGACAAGCAATCCATGGAGGTCTAATCATCGAAACTATTCCTTGTCGAGCCCGGAAGCATACAATCTACCACTCCCGCATGTTTCAGTTGACGATCCCAATGATGTCGGCTATGTCGTGTCTAAGTGCGTGTTCTACCGCGACGGTCACTGGTAGGTGTCAGTCACTTTCAAGTCAAAATTGAAGAGTCGGAGAAAGTACTGACCTATGTTGTGTGTCATAGGTCCATACTAGCACTCTTCATCAAGGAGATATACCACTCGCGAGAATGTTGCCACGCTGAATTGCTATTGCCGCGCCATCTTTTTCTTCATTTCTCGACCGTCCACTATCACTTCCTCGGCGGGAGCAACCACGTCCTTTTCGACAGACTGGCGTGACATCTTTCTTTTGTACTCATCGTACTTCATGTCTGAATAGGGTGAGACGAGGTTCTTGTCGAAGCTTTCCGGAAGACTGATGAAGTGTTGATCGACAGTTGGGTTCTCGAGAGTGTCTGTGATGGAGTGGGAGTTTGGTGGATTGGAGGAGGCGGCAGTGGAGTGGATGAATGACAACAGTAGTGTTGCGAGATATGTGAAGAGTTTCATGGTGACTTGCGAAGCTAAAGTCTATAATAATGTTGGAGGTAGATAGTGTAGCTGATGGGGGTCTTCAAAACATATGGACATGAAGTCTAGTAGGTCCGCTGAAGCGAATCCAGGGAGTTACGCGCGACTTGTATGGAAAGCCATGAATACATCGGCAGTATAGATGTGTAAAGCGTCTCGACGAATAAAGAGAGTAAGTTCGTAACGTGCGATAGCACAACATCGTCAGTCTAACATCTCATAATACACTTCCAATCCAAATACGAGCGCCACTAGGTTGCACACACAGAATTTCTGGTCGTTAATGAGCCACCAATGCCTCCATTTGGTTCCAATGGTAGTTGAAGTTGTCGACTGCTGGCAGGGGAGCGGAAAAGTAACCACTTACAGCGCTCACTGCCCTCGTATAGCCACTACACCTCACGGTATCCCATTTTGCCAAGTGAAAACGCTGTGCTTACCGTTCTGGGAGGAAGAACTGTGAGATGGGAGTAGAATGAAGAGCATGCGCTCAACGCTAAAATTGCAGGAAGTCGAGTAAGGCTCGTCGCCGGTTAGTGCCCGTGAACTTGGACCTAGCGCCATCCTCTGCCACATTGAGCATTCAGACGTTATGACTTTCGTCGTTTCGCCCTTACTCTCTGGAGATATTCCGGTGGCAGAGCGCCCGAAGACACTTCTTCGATGGTTGACAAATTTGAGTAAGCGAGTCCTGCGAATGTTGTCGATACTTTGGTATTGCAGCTCGCAAGATATCAGGGATGCGGTCAAAAATCTGGACTACAGTCGAAAATATAAATGTCGAGAATCTTTGTATCTCCACAAGACAATTGAGAAGTCGTTGCGTAGGCACAATCCTTAGTAGAAAAGGATCAAGTATTCAATGCTTTGACTTAGGCTAGATACGTTCAATTCTGCGATCGTAGGTATCTGTCTCGCAGACAACGTGGTTTGCGATCAATATCGTGATCCTCTGGTGCATGGAACGTTTGCTCGAAATTCGCCCTTCTGTTATGACCGGTGCGTATATTACTGGTCTGCTATACGATAAGCACAATTCTAGCATTAGGCAACAGCGTGAAGCGTGGTGTAGAATGAATACATTAGCGAACATAAGGCTTTATCCCAGGAGATCTCTGCGACTTCGATGTCTGCGAATCAGGTGTGGAAGGCATAGTATGTGTCGTTCCGTGCTCCTGCGAGTTTTCTCATATCTGTGATATCAATCAATAGAGGGTATTTTCGAGGAGATTTTCGGGACGTGTAGAACAATTTCTATCGTTATAGAAATCGGGGATTTCAATTGGTTGCGTAGCCAGCCCTTGGGATGTTTCAGGATAGCTACTAAGTACGAAGTAGCTTGTGCAAGGGAGCGAATGGAACTCCAGGAATCAGGGATCATGCTCGGCCCACCCATTGACAGCCCCACGGGACGCGGCATTTCTCCAAGGTTCAAACATGACGATCTGCGAACGACAACCTCATCTCTAAAAGGAGGAATATGAGCTTGTTGGATCTGGAAAATGATCGTAGGCGTCGAGTATCAGAGAGGAGAAAACCTCAAGTTCCCCTGATGGACAGCGTTTATCAATGACCTCATATCTCTTCCTTGTGCTCTTATGCGTGGGGTTTCTGTTTCACAACGTTCGCTTACGCCTCTATCATCAACTTGATGCCGGATTCCAACAGGACAACGTCGAGATTCGTCCTCCTCCCCACCAACATAATGCGGCCATGCTGTTGGATTGGGGTGCCTATATAAGAGGTCTCCGCCGAACGGTCTACCTTGATTTTGGAAACCGGTTGTCTGCGCTGTCTTGACGTGGTATGGTTGTACAGTACAGTACAGTGCAGTCTTAAAATATTATTTGATGAATGCTTGATGACCTTTTGGGTTTTGGTTCTGGACGGGAGGAAACATTCGATTCAAAGGTTGTGGTCTTTTCTACCCATCGCGTGTCACGCTCGACTGACTAAGATCTAGGAATTACTGAGGATAGAAGAGACAATACTTGACGTTCACTCAATATAGTTGAAGCATGATCATATATTGACCCAACACGTATGGCACAATACATTTGACGAGATCTCTCTAGTCAATATCATTTACTCTCTCTCTCTCTCTCGGAGACACTGTACTGCAGTGTGTCAACTCTTTTCAGAGAATCACCACCTGCAGCGCGTCCACTTGCCAACTTTGAACCGTGCCAACCTCCCGTCGACCTCACCTTCGCTCCTGCCTCATTCTGCCCAGGTATTCACCAACACACGTCACGCTAAGGAAAACTCTTCAGCTATTTCAAGGTCGCGTCTCTCGTCTTTCCTCCATCCTGCTCTTCTCCTCCACACAACAACACCACCATCAAGAGATCGATCCCGCTCCCTCGACTTCCACTTCCCAGCTTTCTCAAAACACGCTCGTTAATCAAACACCCGTCCGTTCACCAGTTCACCAAGATGCAATTCTCCGTCCTCCTCACCAGCGGCCTCGCCGTCGTCGCCGCCGCCTTGACGTCAACTATTGTGGAAACCGCGACTTCCACGATTACCTCGTGCGGTCCAGACGTTACCGACTGTCCAAAGCACATGTCAAGCATGGCTTCCGTCGCGTCTGTTGCCAGCTCGGCCCCAGCTGCTGTTTCGTCCTCAACCACCTGCATCGATAGCAGCAGCTCTTCGAACTCCCAATTCCCAAGCACCAGTGTCGTCGTCCCGGTTCCTGGCCCAGCCTCCTCCGCCTCTAGCCCTGTATCCACCGCCGTCCCATCTACTCCAGCTGCTCCTTCGTCTGCCACTTCAGCCAGTCCAGCTTTCCCGCAGACCAATAGCTCCTCTCATTCTCCATCTTCTACAGTTAGCGAGAACTCTGGTACCAATGCCACCTCCGGCGCCGCAGAAACATCAGCCAAGCCTTCATCTCCATCTGGACCCATCAGTATTCCTACTAGCATCATGATCGCCACCGGCTCGGCCCCAGCAGGTCCACACATGAATGCCACAGTCTCGAGCATTGTAGTTGTCACGCCAACTGCTCCGGCAGCTCCAGCATCAACAGACGCCAAGCCTTCCGGGTCTGACGCTAGTAGACACCTTGTCATGCCAGGTATCATGTTAGCTCTGCTCGCTATGGGAGCTTGTGTTCTTGGTTAATGTGCGAATCGGATTGGGACATTATGTATGGCAAATCCACCCGTCGTCGAGCTCCATTCGATCTCGGCTCGATCTCGTCTGAAGACATGCAATTAATGACTGGGTTTGGGACATTATAGCAAGGGCACGCTGCCGCTCGAGCTCGATCTCGTCTGGAGACATGCAATTAATGACTGGGTTTGGGACATTATAATCTCGTCTGGAGACAGTTAATGACCGGGTTTGGGACATTACACATTTGCTTGCATACTGTTTGCTTGCATACTGTTTGCTTGCATACTGTTTGCTTGCATACTGTTTGCTTGCATACTGTTTGCTTGCATACTGCTTTCCTGTTTTACAGCATTATTTGTTTTTCATATCCTTTTCGTCGTTAACTTCACATGGAAAGTCAGAAGTCATCTGGGCTCTGAGTATGCGATATGGAAATCAAAATTAAGACTAATTAAAATCTGTGAACTTGCAACGTGGTGCCAAACTCCAGGTCTCTTCCGCGTTCCCATTTCTTCTATAATAATGCCAATATTGAATCCCATTCGCGAACTTCAAATCAATATCACCCTCCCAATCTCATTTTGAGACGCGACTTCTCGGGCCATCCTACGCTCGCCGATCGATCAAAACCGGAGTCCAGCACCACCAGATCTCAACCAGTCCTCATAGCGCAACCTATCAGCACTGTCCAAAATCAATCTCCGACCAATGGACTCAATGTCTCGCGCACTACCGAGTGGACTATCCACAAAGAACATACGATCTCTGCTATCACGGCTATTGCTAGAAGACCGGGTAGAGCGAGATAAGGGGTAAGAAGAGCCTCGGGATCGTGGAGAGCCAGCCGAGTGGTGAGAATCGGAATCACTGTCAACTTCACTACCCCAGGCACAAGAGTGTTGGTGAATCCGATGGTTTTTCATCGCTTTGAATTTCCCCTTATTGACACCTTCTGTGTAGGCTTTTGCGACGGCCTCCGCTTGGTCGTTTGAGTCCATGCGGGCGCTGAGTTTGGCTAGGTCGGCGCGGAGGGCTTTCATCTTTTTGTCTTCTTCGGTTTCTGGGGTCGCGAATGTGCGCTCCATGGTGTGGACGAAGTCGATGTCTTCGAGGGCTCGAGCGTGGTGGGATGGTCGGATTGGGTCACGTCGGTAGCGGAAATCTGCTAGGGGATTGGGGGGTAGGACACGAGTGAAGCTGGGATCGTGAGCGTGATGAGCTTGACTATCTCTGGCGCTTGGTAGTCTGGGGAAGTGTGCCGTTGACACATCGAAGCTTGAAGATGATTCCGAGTCGTCGTCATCCCGGAAGATAGGGGTGTGTCCAGGGCGAACATGGCGATGACGTTCTCTGAAGTCGCGCTCGTCCTCAGATTCAGCAGAACGCCCAGCGTTACAGAATTGATTGATGATTTGACCGGCGCCATTCTGGTGAAGGACCTTGGGGGAGGAAGATCGGGAGCTTCTGGAGGAAGAGGGGCCGCGGACTGGGTATTTGATACCAGAGAGCGGGTCCTTGGAGTATTCGGTTCTGAAGAAGGGAGACATGGTGGGGTTTGTGATTGCACTTGATTGAGCAATTGGCGTCTTCAGAACGTGGTTGAGAAGGCTGATGTGAAAAGAAGCTTGATGGTGGGAAAGGAAGGGGACTTTATACACCGATGGACTTGCAACTAAGGAATCCGAATTCCATTCAGTTACGCACGGTAGTGTGAGCTGCTGCAACCATTTTTCCTGGTTCTTCTGGAAACTTTGGAGTATTGCTACTGTCAATGCTGTGGGCATAAGATCAAAACGGGTACCTGCACAACCTGCCTATCCTTGAGTTCTAAAGAATCTCCACAAAGACAGCCTTCTAGCCATATATGCCGGCAGTCTTCTCCATTGTATTGAGTCTTTCTCTAGCGCTTAACACTTGCTTGCGCGCCGGTCTTTGGAGCGCTTCGTCTTGCGCAATCAATGTCCCGCCTCATTCATTCGAGACAATGGGGCTGGTATGAGACGTACGAGCAGTAATTGTCTCGGAGAGAGCTTGCATATGTGTCATACCATCCCCATTGTCTCGAATGAGACGAACAAGGGTCATTTATCGAGCAGAATGCGGAAGTTCTTTATCTTTTTGCAAAGTTCAGCTAAGACACTTCATATGGTAGATATTAGCATACAGACAGAAATGACCAATAGATTTAAGCGAAAGTGCAAACGGAGAATGCAGAGAGCTTGAAAACTCTAATGAGTCGTGAGAGCACAAACAATGTGAGAAAAAGACTATCGACAAGATTCCGGGCCCGGAGAGGGGGTGTGGTCTACATATCAGAGGGGGCAGTCTTATCTCGTGGGTAGGACAAGGTGCAATGGTGAATACCTGGTAGTGAACGTCAGCATTGCGAACTAACTACTTAGAAGAAAAGGCAGGTGGGTATATGATATATTCTTACGACTACCTTTATATGAATATGAAGCGCTAAAAGAGCAGAAAATGGGGTATTATAAACAATGTGGTCGGTGCATTTCTGAATCGAAGTCATTTCCTCCCTGTGTCTTCGTTGTTTGAGTCCCTGTGAGCAAATCGGCATCTCCCTAGCCTCCTCTCCTCTTGGAAGAGGCTCCCTGCTACCTTCTGCTTATTTGAGAACCAAGTTCTAGCTCCAATGATGACGACCGACATCTATTTTCATCAGCTACATCGACTCCATTAATCCCATCAATCCGTATTCCATAGCCACTCCCGCCATGCTTAATCAGATTCTGTTTCTTCCTCGTCACTGACATCAGAGACTACATACTTCTCACTCTCTGGTGCCTCGATCCCTAACTCTGCAAACATTTCCTGCAACATTTCACTTTTGTCGGTCACTTGTTTGACATGCGGTAATGTCAATGTACTCTTCCTCTTCGGGCTAATCAACCTAGCCAGCTTTCCGCCGGCCTCTCTCATACTGGGCATAGTATCGGCTCCGAGTAGTTCTGCAATGCCAATCTCCAACTCGATTTCCTCCTGGCTGGGTATTGTTTTGTTTGGTGTAACCCCATTGCGTGCAAAACCAACCATGATTCCCCATTTATCGTCAGGACTAAATCGATGGTCATCGGACTTGCGTAGAGCATCCATGGCAGACGATACATCAGAGAACTGAACAAAACATTCTGGTTCGTTGAGCTTCATGCGAATTCCTTCGAATCCTGGCTGCTGAACGAAAAATTCACGGAGGTCACCTTCGTCGGGTTCAGCTGGAAGATTTCGGATATATAGATTGTTGCATGGTGGGTTGCCGTAGCCTGAGTCGATTGACTGGAGAGTCGAGGTCGTGGAGTAAGGGCGATAGACATGAGAGGAGCCGGAGACGGTGGAGCCTGTCCTACGACGAGGACCCGGCATTGGAAGGTGAGATGATTGGAAACGTTCGTAATTTGAAGCGACGGAAAGGTGGGTATCGCTTGCTAGGTAGGTTGGGATTTTAGAGAAATGGGAGGATGCGGTTGAGTGAAGCGATCGAGTGTCGAAGATGGTGCTCTGTATCGAGTTTTGGCTCCAAGATTGTCGCTTTATGCTAGTGTCGTCGTCTACCTCCAACGACATTCTCACCTCGGGCTCGCTTATAGAAGGCTGCAACATGGACCTCTTGCCCTTCTCCGTTCTGATAGTCTTACTTGAGTCGGCTCGCTGAAGACTGCTGTTGATCAGCCTACTGTTCTTTGAAAAATCTTCTCTGACACTCCAAAGCTCGGGTGTTGAGAGCTCGACTCTTTTGTTGAGATGGTTTTGCATGCGATCGAAAATGTGTGCCGCTGGAATGACATAGGCCGTGTCAGTACCAGGTAGCCCGAACACAACAATGCCGCAGAGGTTGCCACTCTCGCAATCAACAACCCAAGATCCGCAGTCCCCATCAACTGCAGACGTTAGCAAAATGAACGTCAGTTTAGCCATGCGGAATCCTACAAAAACTGCCATTGATACACCTCACAGTCCACAACTCCTGAAATGTGTCGCTCCATGGTGCTTTTTGAAACGTAGAAATACCAGAAAGCCTTCCTTCTAGAGCGTCATCTCGATTACCTGTACAGATCAAGACGTCAATATCAGCTGGTCTTCGTGCTAAACCCTTTGGATGAATTGCTTCTGTATGGAGGTTTTGATTTCGCCAGTAAATGCTATTTGTCATGAATCCTATACATACTCAGCGGTGTTCAATCGGGCACTTTAAGGAATGACCTACTGCGATTGTTGAGAGAAATATTTTCAAGCATCAAGTCAGAGTTCTCAATTTCCACGAGAGCCCAATCCAGGCTGTTAGCAGGAGCTGAAACGAAGATGTTGCCAAGTTCAGGGGTAATGTTATCTTCGCCTGCAAGAGCAGTCAAGGTCCTGCGGTGTGACTTAGGTCGTACCTCCGGTGCCGACGAAGAAGAACTCCCTCTCGAGATTGTGGTGGCAGAATCTGCTGTAATTGTGTCAGCTATGATTACACAAAGCGATGATCATGCACTGATGAGCGTAAGTGCATTCGCGTTTTGATATATTTGGACGTCGGAAAGAAGAGAGGTTTGAGGCTTGAGCTTTTAAGCTGTTGTATTTCTCCATTGCCCTGGTACTATGCACTCTCGTTCAAAACGTCATGAGACGTTGTGGCATGATTGCAAAAAAAAAAAGAAAAAAAGTTCAGAAATAGAGTCTAACCTTCGGAAGTTAGAGTTGTGAATGTAGAATTGACATCAGAACGCTTTCGCGACCCAGTAGAGTTCTCTCTAGTACTTGTAGGCGATGAGAGCGCTGACGGCGACATGTCGTCTAAGGGTGTATTAGCAATGAGATTTAAACAGGGCTCAATATCACTTACCAAAATCGAGTACTGCGGCCGAGTCATGCTTGCCCTCCGTACTATCGTCGTCTTTTTCAGATTCGTAAAATGTAAATTGCGGGTCCAGATCCGGAGAATTGGCCATGCTGGAATTCTGTTTGCAGGCATATAGGGTTATCAAGCCGTAGAATAGTCCAGCTATAAATACTATGCCTCCTAATGTAGCTCTCCTGGGTGCGCCACGCTGTTCTCCTGAGATCAAGACGGACACACCGCAATGCCGTAAAGGTTCTGTAGCATAGACTCCTGGGGGTAATGCTTCTGAGGTTTCTTCCGCAGTCTCTTCCATTGCCAAAGGCCGTCGACGCCGTGAGCACTCGGCTATCAATACTCCTTCATGGTTCGCTATAATTGAGCTCTTCTTCACCAAACTCATCGCTCTCTGACGCACTCTCTGATTCTGACAACTGAAAAGCACTGTAGGACTTGTCAAGGACTCCTCTTCACCAATCATGAACATTTCAATCATGAGATCCATATCTTTCGTGACTAAGTGGTCCGAGTGATCCTCCAGAAGCTCTACCATAGGCTTTGCGATATTCTTCCATAATCGATGGGCAGGGCTATCTTCTTTAAGAGCCCAACATTTGTGTTTGTCCTGTGAATCTAAAGAGCCGCAGCTTGGGCCAATGGAAAGCTCTGAATTCGCCCATTGCGAGCCCGTAGACATGGTGGTCTAGAGCTTCGTTGCATAGACATGAACCGCAGCTGATGTCGAGGATGCAGGGGCAATCTCAACGAGACGGTTGGTGGGTTCCTGGCACGAGCTTTCATTCTCTCCGTATCATGATCCAGGTCATGCGCAGTCGAGTTCGCAACGGAATGTACTGTACTGTACTGTACGTAATGTATACCGGAATAGTGGTCAGACACGCTGACCCCTTGGATGTCGAGCGAGAAAAGATGACAGTACTCCGTACTGTATCAAGCTGACGCCAGAACGGAGGTTACAGTGAGGCTGGATTTAGGCAATATGCGCTGCTCAGCGCCGCGGTTGTGCATGGCGATTACAGAACCAGTCGCGTTTGCCTGAGAGATTGTCGAGAGTCGAGAGTCGAGACTCAAGGCTGTGTAACTCTTGATAGAGCTGACTTGGCGCGGCAGAATTTGATTGAAGATACCACAGAGCCTCTCTTCCGATAGAAGTCGGGTGTAACTTGTCACGGCTAACGACCTTCCTAAAATGTGAAGAAAACGGGAAATCATAAAACAACAGACAAGACACGACTTCGGGGGCCCGCCATGATGACGAGAATGAGTTTAGTGTCCATTGGGGTGCCCATCCATCAGGTTCCAGATTTCCATCTTCAATTGGAACACAGATTCAATCACATGACGAATGGCCTCTTGCAACCTGGAATTGGAAAAAACCACTCGACTACATCCTAGAAACTCCGAGGCATAACATGGAAGAGCAGAATTGGACATCACACGTGAGATATGCAGTGTACTTGCTAAGGGAGTCAGGAAACTGTACAAATTCTACCAAGCAAGAACGTAACGTAGCGCTTCTGTTCTGTGCGCATAGGTCAACTCAAGCGCATCACGAGGAATTGAAATGAGTAGAGGCCTCTCCATTAGGAAACTACGCAATGTTTAGGAAATTCAGGCTTAAGACGAACCTAAGTTTGGATTACGCACGCTTGATATTCCAGGCTCAACACTAGCTCAATCCAGTTGTTAGAACCTGGTGGGTACACGAATTGTGTTGAAGGCGACCCTCTCAACCTAGAACTTTACAGGAAAGGCTGATAGACATGAGAGTTCAAGAAAATGGTGCGACGTCGAAATAAGTCGGCAAGTACTTAAGTAGCTATAGCCACAGGAGAACCAGTCACGGAACATGAAGATCCTAGCACTAGATGCGAGAATCATACTTGCATATGCTCCAAGTTACCGCTAGCAAATGCAAATGCAACTATGAATGCCGTGTAGGTATTTTTATCATATACAAAAGGACCTCTCCAATAATGTCGTAGGCTCTCTTTCGTCTGGTAATACAGATCGATGACCTCATGTCTCTTGCTTCATGTCCGTATGCGGACTGCACTCATATCCTGAACATCTAGAAGTGTATATGGTGGTCCTCCATCCGGGGTAGTCTCACGAGATTATCGGGGAGGAAGATCTTCTGGCCCAAAGGACAACGGGAGTAACTGCAACGCATAAGCTTGTATCCATACATCTGAGTACACAGAGTCCACAAACCTGCTCTAATTTCATCACCACGAACGCGCCGTCTTTGTCAAACATAAATATCGGTAGCTGACGATCGCAAAACTCGTTGATACTGTGAATAACAGCTGTCAGCCTCGCAGATTCCAATCAAACCCAAAATTGCCCTGCGAAATGCTCACATCGTACAGCTGATCCCTTTTGATGCAAATCACACTTACAATTGTCGACACATCCCACAAGGACTCGCGGGCGGACTGATATCCGTCGCAACCGCCACAGCCTTGAACTTCCTATGCCCCTCCGTGACAGCCTTGCCGAATGCAACGCGCTCGGCGCACGTTCCTACGGGATACGCAGCATTTTCCACGTTGGCGCCGTTGATATAGGCGCCTTCGTCTGTGAGGATGGTTGCGCCAACGCGGAATTGGGAGTATCGGCAGTAGGCGGTGGCTTTGGCAGCTACGCTTCGTGAATGCAGGGCTTCGAATTGGGCCGTGGTTAGGCCATAGTCTTTGCACGCGTTTGATACGTCGGTCTCGCTGTCGGAGAGGAAGAGGGATGGTGAGGACATGTTGGTGAAGCAAATGAAAGAAAGAGATGTGGGAGATGTGGGAGGTATGGGAGATGTGGGAAGAATGTTAGATATGGAGTTTAACGGTCTTTGATTTGCTGGGTGGTGGGCTAGTCCCGAGGCTTAGGAAGTGGAACAGGAACCACAATTGTTCATCAGCAAACTTACCGTAATAGGAATCTGGGAATACAAACGATATCTGCTTATTATATCTCCTTGATCCTATACAGATAGATACCCGGTCACTTTAATGCTATTCTGATAGAGATTTCGGCTATCTAGCGAGGTGGCAGTCACTCAATAAGTCATATAATTATCATTATCAAGCTAACATCATTCTATATAGGTACGGTCAAAGGGTTCATCACACTATATATCGTTAGAAATTACTAGTGAGACTTCTGGAGAGTCGGCTTTTCACCTTGCACCTCCATCAACCACCATATTAGCACCAGTTACATAACTACTGAACCCGCTTGCGAGGAAACCAGCTACCCGGCCTACTTCGATAGGGAGACCAGATCGTTCCAGACCGATGATATTCTTCTGGCTCTAAAGTAACGTTAATTGGAAAATCACAGATGTTGGCTATGTAGATTTTTACCTCCGTAGACTGCAAGCTTGCGGGAGGAAATTGCGAAGCCATTCCCCTCATATCAAACTATGTTCAGTTAGTTTGAGGCCTTTGAAGGACATAATGCCGACTAACGCCTTGAAGATCAACGCCAACATCGATCTGCCCAGGTGAGATGCAATTGATCCTCACACCTGTACCCTTGAGCACGGCAACTCCAGCTCTGACAACTCCCAATGCAGCATGGGAAGCCATCGTAAACGCGGGTCCCCAGCATCCTTGAATAATCAGTTTTGAATTGGCGTGTAGCTTTAGAAGATCAACTTACCTCCGTACGTGCTTGCTACTGAGCTGACGACAATGATGGAACCATACTTCTGATCCTTAGGCGCAGCATTCGGATATGCCAGCTTTGGAGTGGTTTTGGTCATTGCTGAGGAGGCATATTTAAGTGCAAAGAATGGAGCCATACTGTTTGCTTCGAAGCATTTTTGGAGATCATTTGGGGTAGTGGCATCAATCGAGGAAGGTCCTAGCAGGCCCGAAGAGCACACCCACACATCAAGTCTACCCCATGAATTTAGCACGTCGTCAATGAGACCCAAGGTCTCATCTTCTTTCGCTATGTTAAACGGATACCCAATCACTTTCGTGTTTGGGTTGTCTTTAGCAATGTCTTCAACTAGTGTCGTGTAATCGGCATTTGAGCCTTTATCGCAAGCTGTACCCGGTCAGATCAACGACTCTTCATCGAAATCAAGTGAAGACTGAGCTGGGTAAAGGCGTGGTCTTTATATTTGAACATACCGTAAATACAAGCCGCGCCATGAGCTACTCATATTAGTCTTATTCTCTAAATCATCACACGTATTGACATATGGAAGGACATGGATAATAAGAAGATAAATGACAAAATGTGGTCGTGGACAGCATACCAGCCAATTCTTTTATGATTGCCTGTCCAACTGATTGCTGAGCACCCGTGACAACGCAAACAAAACCATAAAGCTTCCCATCTGTACGGTAAGGACTAAAATGTTCTGTGTCCATGGTGTCCATAGCAAAGAGAGTACAAAGCAGATTACAAGAGAGATCTCGAAGTCAAGTACATCAATGTTGATCAAGAACAATGGGAAATTATCCAAGTAGGAACGACTTTTAGACGCTATATGAATACACGATAAGAAAATACTCAATAGAATGCGCGGAGATCTACAATCAATCAGACGGTCGCAGTGCTAAGTTGCAATCAACATAATCTGATTGGTGGCTTGGACGAATGGGATTTGTTTCTGGCATCGCGTCTTGGTGACGCTTCTCCGAGGATTTGGTACCGTAAAGTACCATATAGTAGCCTAAAGCCGAACCAGATCCGTGGCGGCATGAAATTCGGGCCGGGATGCGGACATCGAGGTATGGCTTAGAGCAAACTATACGTGGTATCACAGATCGAGTGACCAACCACTCAAATAGAAGACTTCTCAGTATGATTGATATGCGGGTAGAAACAATAAAGATGCCGTGAAGTAATAAAGTTGAGAGTCCGCCGGATCGGAATTAGAATTCACCGAGCTCAAGACATATCCGGCCTCGGCTTAGAGCAACGTCATATACGCGAAATTTCCTGAACCGCGCTCCTATCGACAGCCGATTGATAATATTATAGATTATTCGAGCATCTCTGTTCTCCCACCGATATTTCTTTTTTCAATACCAAGACTGCGCTCGTGAGATTAGAATCTACGTCAGGCACAAAATGCGCTCCTCGATTGTGCGCCGCAACCAGCAGGCTCTCAAGAGCTTCGAAGCAGCAAGTCGCCACAGTCTCAGCGCGACCACCTCACAAATCCCCTCAGTATGCCACGCATGTAGGAGAAAGCTATTACAGCCAACATATCACAGCGGAAGTCAACGGCGATGGCAAAGCTCGAATACCACTTCCCACACAGAAACCGACACCCCTCAACAATCGAGACCTGTACCACAGACTCACTACGAATTCTTCCCAAAGACCCTCCCCCAAGGCCCACCTCCAGCAGGTCTTTTCCATATCGATGCGCGAGAACTGCGAAAAGAATTCTTACAGCTACAAGCCGTTGCACACCCTGATCGGCATCCTTCCCATCTTAAAGCCCGCGCCGAAGGTACCTCTGCAAGGATAAATGAGGCATATAAAACTCTTCAAAATCCGTTACTTCGGACGCAATACTTATTGAGCTTGAGAGGAATCGATGTCGCGGAAGACGAGAGGCTAAAAGTGGAAGACCCAGAGCTGTTGATGGAAGTGCTAGACACTCGAGAGGAAATCGAAAATGCGCAGGAGGAAGAGGAACTAGATGTGCTGAAGCAGACCAACAATGAACGCATTGCGAAGAGTGAAGAAATTCTTGATGGAGCGTTTCGAGAAGAGAACATCGAATTAGCGAAAGAAGAAGCTGTGAAAATGCGGTATTGGGTCAATATAAAAGAGAGTCTCGACGGATGGGAGAAGGGGAAGCCAATTGTGCTTGCTCACTAGGATGCTTTCTTGTCATCTGTATCGCAATGTATACTAATGATACCCCCTCGTACTACTATTCCACATTGTTGGGCTCAACATCCACTAGATGTTCCTCTTGCAAGCTAAGCCCATGAACTTCAACGCTCTCGAGCTTGACTTAACACTCCGGAGGCAATACGATCAACTGACCTAGTCTCTTGAAGGCATGGTCCTTTGATTGATTAAGTATCGTAAGACTGCTAACACTCCATCCGGAATAGTAGGCATTATCTTGCCCGTCATACCATGTAGTACCAGAGGCTTTGCAAGATTATTTTCTGATCAGCAAAACCGTTTTGTAGGTCGTATCAAAAACAGTCGCCTTACGTTCGAGACACGGACATTCGGTCTTCCTGTGAGCTACGCTGATTATTACCTCATTGCCGCTACAGCGGGTTGTAGAATCAAACAACACACTGAACGGTCTCTTGGGAGGTCCAGTGGCTGGAGCAAATGCAGGAATTTTGAAAGCACAACGTACTCGACAGTAGCTTCTGGAATATGAAGTACAGTACAGTCAAGTCGCGTAGTAATACTTCTCAATCGGACACAAGGCTGTGGGCAAGGCTAGGTGTTGAAGTGTCAAACCGAGATACCTGTTGATACTTCGTACAGTACGTACGTACTCCCACACCCCACCACACCCTGCAGTAGGTGATTTGCTAAGTGGCAGAGATTAATTACCAGGATGACGGAGGCAGGATCGTCAAGCAAGGATCAGCCATTCTCACCAAGAAACTTACGTCTTCCCAAACACATTTCTTTCGACACAAGATCAGATTTTGTTGTTGACAGTTATTTTCGAATACACAATGGCCCTTTCAAACTCCTAGTTCCTGTCCATTGCACTTAGCGGGCCTCCGGGCTTCGCAATTGGTTCTTCTTCCCCACATCGCAGCAGATATGGCATCGTCTCTGCGCAACGTTGCTCTCGCAGCACATCGCACCGGGTCTCTACGAGATACATGTATCAATGCACCGTGTGCCTTTCCCAGCGCCTCCGTCAGAGCTATCGCGACCTATATCAAATGCCGGCAGCCCGCAGGCGCATTGCGCCGCCCCATGGCCAGACCCGAAGTTGTCAGACAGCCAGCTTTTCCACCAGGTCAGAGAAGCGCCCACACTTCGAGGCCGCAAGCCTCTACCTCAAAGATTACATATGGGATATCTGCCTCTTTTACCGCTAAAGATCGCCGCTACGACCCCACTCGAAACGTCTTCAATTTCAATCCCTATAATCGTATACGAGCCAGGCGGGAGGACAAACGAACACGCCCAGACAGCGGTCAAGATGCCTTCTTCGTCAGTAGAGTTGGGGAAAGCTCAGATATTGCAATGGGCGTGGCGGATGGTGTAGGAGGCTGGGCAGATTCTGGAGTTGATCCAGCGGATTTCTCACACGGCATCTGCGACTACATGGCGCATGCGGCATACACACATAAAGCGGAAAAGTGGAGGGTACCTCTAGGAGCTCGAAGTTTGATGCAGCGAGGATACGAGGATATATACAATGACGAAACTGTTCCCGCGGGTGGCAGTACAGCCTGTGTAGCTATTGCGAGAGAGAATGGAAGTCTCGAGATTGCGAACTTGGGAGATTCAGGCTTCATGCACTTGAGACTCAATGCTGTTCACAACTACTCAGAGCCTCAAACACACGCTTTCAATACACCCTACCAGCTCTCGATCGTGCCTAAAAGAATACTGGCAAGACAAGCCGCCTTCGGAGGATCACAACTTTGCGACTTCCCAAAGGATGCAAATGTCTCACGGCATTCGTTACGGCATGGAGATGTACTAGTCTTTGCTAGTGATGGAGTTTGGGATAATCTTTCCCATCACGACGTCTTGAAAATCGTGTCCAAAATCATGATTAGTGCACGAGCCTGGGTGCATACGGCCACCGGAATAGACGTGGGGGAAAGCATAGGAACATATATCTTAAACGATGACGGAAAGAGCGGCGCGGAAGAAATACCCAGTCTACAAAGCTTTCTTGCAGTTGGAATTACAAGCGAGGCTAAGGCAGCTAGTGTGAACACGAAACTCGACGGACCATTTGCGAGGGAAGTTCAAAAGGAATATCCGCATGAGCATTGGCGTGGTGGAAAGGTCGACGATATCTGCGTGGTGGTCGCAGTCGTATGCGAAGAAGGCAAATGAAGACATAGCAGGACTAGCCAGGAGCGGGTATATACCAATGCTTGGAGCTGTAGGATATGATGGGAATCTGCCAGAGAGGCATGTTCTGTATTGTCGAATTGGCTATGCAGATTGGCTCTGAAATTAGACAGGCGCTCGAGCGGCATATGTATGAATACTCACCTGATGGGGAGAACGATATAATTTAACCTATGTCTATACCGCCCGTTCTAGCAGGGTGAAGTTGCTTCAAGGTGGGCAGAAAGTTCTGTAAATTGCAGATATTTGATTAATTCCCGAGAAACATATAAATCTATGAATCTGGCCTCTTACCCGCTGTGTAATGAGTATAACAAGCCACCACTACTCATTCATTCACTTCAGGCAACAGACACAGCCCAATCTAATGTCTACAGTAAAGAGTCTTGCATGGTATTTCACTAGTTTCCATGTCGACTCTAAGGCTGCTGCTGACCAATCGTATGTTTTGTGACAAAGTTTTGGTTTTCCTTACTTAGGAAGTCAGCTCTGAGGGAGGTCAGGAAGCCGGACTAAATAGAAACTTGTATTCTCCGACGTACCATGGAAATCTATTGTCATACCCCGTAATATATTTCTGAATGAAGAATCGCACTCTTCCTTAGGGAGTTCTTTATCAGCCTTATTCTAATAAGCGTCGCTAGCCGCTAGCCGAAATGAAGCTTTTGGGGTTTTGATGGGTAATGATATACAGTACAGTAGCCTCCCGGCACAATTGGCGAGCTCAGTGGAGCACCAACCACAACCTTGTAGAATTCAGTACACTACATACAGTACCCACCACTCCCGACCTTGGATGAAGCTTCAGGGTATGTATCCATGGCGCCGGAATTCCTCTTGTGCGGCCAAGGCAGCCCGCCTTACTGACTGTACTGTACTCCGTACCTCGGATTGGGCGGTGTCACAGCATGGTTGATTCAACATTCGTTGCTGTTGCGCCTGGAGAACATCGAAACGAAAGGATGAGGGAACGATAAGTGGAAAAACAATATCCTATCCCATCACGCAAGATGCTATTCCCCGCTGGCTATCGACGGCGCTGGAGGTGGCTGTTCACAACGGCTCGACAACGATGGAGACCTCTGGCCGTAGGGCTCTGCTTACTTTGGCTCTTCCTCAGATACAACGAACAGAAGCATCCATACACGAAACGCGCTCACGCTATTACGGATCGCTCAATTGAACGCGAAAGGTCCTACTACACCGAGACCGTCGGTACTCCTCCAATACAGCCGACCGAATTACGCGAATTTATTCCCATCGAACAAGCACAAGAGTTCTGCGACCTACATGCCTTCCCTGTATATCCGGATCGTTCCATGCGCAGGAAGGTCTATGACTTGTTCATCTTCAACGATGAGCTGGATTGGCTCGACATCCGACTGAACACCCTCAAGGGTCATGTCGACTATTTCGTTGTTGCTGAATCGAACTATACCGCAATTGGTACCCCGAAACCTCTTTTACTGAAGGAAAACTGGTCGCGCTTCAAGGAATTCCATTCGCAGATTATATATCATGAGATGGAACAATCTTCCGGCGCGGATCGGAAGCTGGATTATGAGGGCGAGATGCGAAATGCTCTGTATCTACAAGCTGTACTTGGGCTTAAAAAGAGGCAGCAAGCACGAATTGGAGACATCATGATTGTCGGCAACGTAGAGGAGATTCCGAGGCCCACTGCAATCACTGTTATGCGCAATTGCAAAATTTCAAAACGTCTTACACTCCGAAGTCAGCATTTTTACTACGGCTTTCAATGGCGGCATGGTGATGAGGAATGGGCAGCTCCACACGCGACCATCTACTATGGACCAGGGCGGACAATTCTCCCAATGGATTTGCGAAACGGCGTGGGTGGAAATCGAATATCAAGTTGGTGGCAGAAGACAGATTTGTGGAACGCAGGTTGGCGTTGTAGTATTTGCTACTCAACTATCAGCGAAGTTGTTTTCAAAATGTCGTCCGATTTTCCACAAGCCCACGCTGAGATCGACGGGCAATTCACTGATCGCACACGGATTGTTGATCGGACACGGAAAGGACTAGATCTCCTGGATCGGTCGAGGGAGGAGTATATACGGGTATACGACAATCAGGATATTCCTGAATATGTGAAGAATAATCGTGAAAGTTTCAAGTATCTACTTGATCGCGATGCTTGGAACGCCGGATATCTGGATTATACTGAACAAGAAAGTGCTCCTGATTGAAGAACTACGCACCGATGTATAACAGGTCTCTGCGCGCATTTTTCCAGAGTTGAGGCTCCAAATATGATCATTGGACGTGTCGAGACCCTACCATATTTGGGAACTGTCCTGCAGCGGGTCTCCTACGAGGGACGGATCGTAACACATGTGTATGAGCACGCGTTTACAAGGTCGATAATGGGAAGTGATTTTCGCGCAAGTCACAAGTCACTAATTAGAATAAGGTCATGCAAGGAGAGCGAAGTTCTGTAAGCATAGATGTATTTTTTTTTTTTGAGACACTTTCACAATCTAGTCGACAGATGCATATTACCGAGACACCCATCGTTTCGTCTGCAAACTAGTGGTATGATACATTTCTTTGCTTCTGTCTTCCTCAACCCTATCTACACGGAATACAGAGAGGAACAGCAGAGGTAAACCAGGCAATCGCGGCACCTCGACTCTCGGTTACTATTACGTTATTGTTCCTACACTCCAAATGACAGAATGAAAAGTCTTTCAGCTCTCTGCACTCCTACCGCCAGCCACCTCTCGACGCTATAACGCTTTCACTGGCACAATGCTTTGTGGCTTTCACACAACGTGGAATGCTGTGGATGGGAAGTCGTCCGGGCAGTACCCCGCTATAAAAAGAAAGTATGGCATTGACGGTCTTTTGATATGTGCGATATTGTAAGCGCGATGAGCAAAAGCAATTGTTGGCAGAGTGCCAGTACAGACTTAATCCAATAAGCATGCATGCACGATACAAGTGTGTAGATTACTATATACGGTATTAACAACTCTGCATTACAGACTTAGATGTCATTTATGGCTGGCTCGTTTTCCCCTCTATCTTTGAATTCAAAGAAGGCTCCACCAATGAATGCATCTATCATTGGTCGACTATGACCCCTGAGACCCAGAAGCGATAGACTCGTCTCCTAACCTAAGCCCTGCGGGAACTTAACTTCAACCTCATCCCTTTCCACGCTTCTCAATGAAAAAGCAAAGAGCATCAAGTGGCACAAAGCGGAGAGTACAGACTTGCATCTTGTACTCTGCATTCCGTCGCGCAGAGAAACCCAATCACTTCATGTAAGATTTCGCAGACCTTATTCAGGTATTGTGAGATATCGAATATGCAAGGAGGAACACGTTCTGGACTACATCCCATGTCTTCTATTCTATCATATTCTCCAAACAAGTCTCAATCTTTCTTTTGCCCTTGTGCAACTGTTCCCGAGTTTGACTCTCGTTTAGTGCTGCAGCATGGCGTGCATGAAGTCGTACTCCCATCAAAGTGCACGGAGGCAAGCAAGTTGTTTTCCATGGAATCGATCACATACAACACCTGGATTTATTATACTTGTTCCTTCTGAGATATGTGAAATGGGAGGCAAATAGTGCTTTTCCTTGAGATCGTTCCTGCCATATGTCTCCTCACATATGACAGTATTTCAAGACAAGTGCATCTAGACACAAGGCGTCCAATGTTCCAGACCCCGCGTACATTATTCATTGTATCTGGCCCGTCTGTTCTCCTCGACACCTCGCGATCACAAGCACCACTATGCCGTCTTAGCTCTTTGCCGTTGCTTTTGTGATAGCTCCCAGCTGTCATGTACGACGTCTATCAACAAGCGAGGGTCTTCCATCAAACTTCTTCATCACAGGTGTTGCCTCGTTGTCCCACAAGAAGACTGATTGCACAAAGGAAGCCGCTCATCGCTGTCACTGGCAAGCTTGTTTGTTACATCCATTGATCTTGTGGTTCGTTTCCAAGTACTGCGAGGCACTCGACGGCGACAACATATATTCGGCCTATCTGCAGATGTTGGCTTGTGGGAAGAGAACTGCCGCCTCTGAAACGTAAGAGGCATTCACTTGTTAACAAAAGATGCTTACCCAATTGTGTACCGCAGGGATCGAGGTGGAGCCAGTGGTCATCGCGAGAGGCCGGCAATACCTACCACCGTCTTCGATCTCACTTCTTAATACCGCAACCAGAGCAGCCGACTTTCAACGAGGAGTGTAAGTTCCCGCTCTCATTGAACATTCGGTCGTCGATAGGGACAGCTGTTTCTAGGCGCGTTCGCGGAGTTCGTATTGGTGTTATCGGGCCCCTCATAGGTTCACCCTCTGATATCTGGTGAATGTTGCTAACTTTCTCTCGCCGTCCAAGATCGATCTCTTCTACTTTTCCCGCAGTCATCTGGCTCAGAGACTGACGAACCTCTGCGGTGCCAGGACACTACCAATTGGATAGAGCACGCATTTTGATACTCACAAGCTGGCGCACGAGAAACTGTTTGCAACGAGTCGCAAACTCGCAACGTCTGGTCGTACTAGAAGTCGCGCCAAGAAATCACCCAAGGTATAAATCACCCAACGAGCCGTGCTCTCTACGAATCTGGGCGCGAGCAAACAGAGAATTAGCTAATATCTTCCAGATCTTATCATCGAAAGTCAGGGTCAATGGCCACGCGCCTCTAGAGACCAGAACCATCGCGAGAGATAATCTATCAAAATTGGTGCAACTGGATTCTACGCTGCCACCCCTTCGACCTTGGCATTCTTCCTTTTAGACACCCTTGTTCTCGCAGAAGGCGTAAGTTCGCATCATATTGCCATCCTATTCAATTTAATGCTATCAAAAGTTGCAGTCAGACAATAGCAACGAACAATAGAATGGTTCCCTGTTCCTAAGCCCTTCTAACTCCATTTTTCCTTCCTGCATTTTTAACGTCACCAGCCAACACTTGTGAAGATTCACTGACGACTTCACACAGAGCTTCGCAGAGACTTAATACTCTTCTCTTCATTTCGCGCATGTCACAATTGTAATTTCCGGGCTTGGAGTGATTATTGGAATGAGTGAAGCGTCCACGGGAACTGCTCTGGAAATTGTTGACCCAATAAATCTTTTGAAGATTTCACGAATCGGGAGGTAGAGGTCCTAAGAGAGGTATGAAGAAGTACAAAGTCGGCCCCGAGAGGGGGCAAAAGGGGCATAAAGAGGGAGATCGTGGGCAACTTATAGGCAAAAAAGTGAGCAAAATATTTCACAAAAAGAAGGAGGTGGCAGTTGAACCAATGCGAAAGTTCGAACCCTTAGATGAACTGAGAGTATGTTGCCACAATCCCCCATCGTCAAATTATCATATATTAATTTACTTAGGGCTTAATTCAACCTAGCCCATTCAAGAATCCGATTGGACGCAATCTATGCCCGCGGGTTGAGGCCCGCACCACTACGACTGGGCGATCTCTTCCCGTCTACTATCATCAACGAGTCGATCCAAACATTCAATTGAGCGAGATCTTCGACAACACGCATGACAGCCTGTCAATATCTGATAATTCGGTCACAGCTCTGACGACAGTCAATCATTTGATCAATTCGTACGAGCATCTATCGAGTATCGAAAGTATTGAGGAGAACTCACCTTCGGACAACAAAGAATTGGGTCGATCTTTGCCGCAATCATCTGGTGCAACTTTGACAGTGGACTTGGAACCTGCTTCTTCACATCGCTCTACTCGCGAGATCATAAATGATGAGGACGAATGCGAGTCTTATATAGACAACGATATGGGTTGGAAGCTTGAGGACTCACAGCATGAGGAAAGCTCCACAACGGATATGATCTTCAATCGCCGTGGAAACGAGAGTGAAAATATTGATGCTATGCAGGCCTGCTCAAGCTTCGACGAGGAAGGGAGAAGTATGGTTTTGCAAGGAGAGCGAGAGGGACTACAACACTTGGCACAGCGACGTTTCGTGGAAATATTTGAAGCTGCCGCGAGTGCCGCAGACGGGGTCACAGAAAAAAAGTTTCTTGAGTGCACAGATTGGTTTGACCAATACACAGGAGTAAGTCGAGATGGCCTTATCTGTGAAATTGAGTTAACAAGTCGCAGGGCAGTCTCAATGTTAACAAGCCGCCGAAATTGTCCTTCGGCCCCAACTTTCAGTATCTCGAGGCACTTTTAGCGGAGTCGGAATTTCAGCGCATGCGCCAAAGTTCTATCTTTGATATCCTATGGGCAAAATGGGATACTAAAAGCGCCGAGCGCCAAATTCAGAAGGCAATGAAGCTCCTTCTAGTCGAAAATGCTGCCTTGAGCTTTTTCGACGGCGACTATGAGGTCTTAAGGGCAGAGAATGGGTACGACGTTATGCGTATTGATCGTGCAATGAGTTTAGCTGCCCATGCGCTCTATACTAGTGAAGTATTGGTTGTCATGGATGCTTCTAAAGTAAGTCTACCAAAAGCCGCGGCAAAGCAGTTACTTATGGCTGTTGTAGGATTGGCGATTCAAATCAAATCCACTGGTCACAGGAGAACCTATGATTAGATTTTTCGCAGCCGCTCCGCTTATCACAGAAGATGGCACCACTATAGGTGTCTTTTATGTCTGGGACCGCGCGCCTAGAACCATATTTCCACCCAAGAAACGGCGTGAGATGACACTCTTTGCCGATTATCTGCTCACAGATCTTGTCATGCAAAGAGCCGACCTTACGCATCCTCACCTGAGTAATCTTCCATTCCCTAACGACGGAGAAAGCGAGTCCATCAGAGTCGATAGTCCAGATCCAGAAGATATCCCAACAGACTTCCTCCCTTCGCCGTTGCGATTCTACAGAGACACACCACCGGCAAGCTACTTCCCGCGGGAGCTGAAAGGGGTAGTTGAACTTCCTGCTGCAAGGACTACTGCTGAGAATCCGCCTTCTCTGTATGGCGTAACGAGCTTAGCTAGTAATGAAAGTCAGCCTGGCTCATACACTCCATGGTCATCTTCGGATCTCACTTCTTGCGAGCAAGATCCCAATAACACTCGCGTCACGTCAACGGAGCAGGAAAGCATGCCAAGTATTCAGCATGGTTTCAGCGTTGGTGATTTCATGGGCCTGTCAGATCGCGATTGTCAGGAAGGCAGCGTTCTCGACGGCGCCCTAACCGGATTGACAAGAGCCGACGAGTCAATGAATAGCTTAGACAGCATGCATTCTGTGCTCAAAGGACCTCTGAATATCGCCGGTCTTAGAGTTGTCAAAAGTCCTCAAGCTCTCCAACCTGCTCAGTTTTCGAGCCCTCTCGCACAGTCAACAGTTGACGACGACCAACCGTGTATTGCCTGCGATGGACAGTCGAAATGTAGTGAGGGGACAGTGCCAATGCTTGATGGCACCCTTGAACTTAGACGTAATTCTTCTGAGAGCTACCAGACTAAGAACACCGAGGACTCCGAGGATAGTTTCCGATTCTCTCTTGTTCCTCTTCTGGAGAGAGACAGCCTCTATACCCCGCCAAAGAAGAAGACAAAAGGTCACGAACAGGAAAACATCAAAATGGCAACTTCTTATGATGATGCGACCCCAGTTCAAGGTGAAGCAGCTCTACCAGCTGTGGGTGATTCTCCTTTCTTGGATACCGACAGCCCAACTTTGGTAGATCGTCCTCTGTTCGGCAATATTGATGCGGCCACTGCTGATGGAGCTGGTCGTCACAATACTTTTGCATCGAATACTACCTCTCTAGATGATACAGATACTCTTCCCAAGGGTATTCGTAGGCGGTCCCTCGTCCTTGACACGTCGTTGGGTACTTCTGTCCTGGTTTCTGCATCCTCGCCTCTCCACGCCGCGACATCAGTGGAATCACTTCGTGGAGATACTACACCTACAACCGCTGTCCCACGTATCTGGATGGACGATGTCAAGACCCAGAAGTCCCCACGCCCGAGTGCTCACCGCATCCCAGGTCCAATCGCTCCAGAAGCACCACCTCTTCCCCCAACAGGAGCTGCTAGTCCTGAAGACTCGGAGCATCATACACCAGCTTTAGAGTCTTATAGCTATTTCAGTTCCAGCACTTCGCCCAATTCTGCACAAGACAGTGCTAGTAGTCGCACAAGTCCGATCACACCAGTAACTCCTTCTTTCGCCGTCACCTCCAACGACGCACTTCTCGCCAGCGCAGCTCAAGCCTGCCGAATCGCAGCACAAACACTCTCTTACGATCTGATCTACGCCGTCGAACTCGTAGCCCCTCGTCCATACATGACCGACAAAGATCTCCTCACCCCTAACACCGGCCTCCAACTGCGCGTCCTCGTCGCCCACGGCATGGAACACGCCCCAACCCTCGACGCCAAAATCCACCTCAACGCCCTCCGATCTCGCGGCATCTACACCTGGCAAGCCCCAATCGACATCACCAACCCGAACGAATTCAGCATCGGCCGCTTCGAAGCCATCGCCACAACCAGCGGCCAAACCCGCTCCCGCAGCAGCGGCATCGTCGTCGCGGCCTTCCGTCGTCCTCGTCCTTCCCGTAGCGAGATCGACGAGCTCGATGACTTCCATGATTTCGTGCTGAATCTGAAAACGATCTTGTTGAAATTCAAATCCCGTATCCCGAAACGTGCAACGCCCGAGCCGACGCTTCCGCCGCCTGCTGTACCGGCGTCAAGCTGCTACCCGGCTAATGAAGCGGTTGAGGTGCTCCCCATCCCTGGACCGAGATTGATGAACAGACCATCGATGGCTACCATGGACACAGCGGCATCTCTTGCGAAACGTGCAGATCGTCCGAAAACACCTGCTACTCGTGCATCGGGAACGCGGTTGCTTAGAAGAACATCGACGCCGCGGATGAGATGATCGATCGTTCAATTCTGACTCCTCATCTATCTCTTTTTGTTTCAAGATACCCATACGCCGTCATGGAAAGGAAAGGCTTTTTCTGGTTTGCGCGTTAGATTTGCGGGAGGGGAAGATGTGATTGTGATGGCTGGTTACCTTCAGGTTACTTTAGTGAGGTTGGGTAGATGGGAGGTGGGTGTGTACTTAGATGGTTTGGCAAATAGATGTGAGAATTTGGGGACATGCTTTTACTGTGATCTGTAAACCGCTTATTAGACCAGACAGCGTCGGATCTGTCTAAAGGTGTTTCAGACGACATCTAACATCGTCCCTCTTTTCTCATGACACGAAATTTCTTTCAAGTCTCTTATCCTGAAGTTCTCGCAAGAACATGCTTTCCTAGACGTTCAAGGCGTAGGGGGTAAATGCGAAATGGACATTTTTCGCGAATGAATGGAGATTAGGCGATTTCTATTCTCTTCGACACGGGAGTAAGATGCACTATATCAACCAGATAATTCGCAACAATCAAGGGGCCGAGTGTCGAGATATACAATACTCTGTTTATCTATATACGTCTCCGTAAATGCAGTCCAAAAGAACTAGATTAAACTCTCAACAATCAAACACGCTTTTCTAGCGCCTTCGTACAAGAAACAGAAATCCCCGTTTAGTTCTCTCCTACCGCTATGCCAGCGTTGGAGAGCAGAACACCTAGCCCTCTAGATCTCAACGAGAGCTCTTTATCTGCAGTTCGTAAATGGATCGAACGACGAGCAATGGCCTCTTTGATTTCAGAAGGGCTGACATCGACGATACCGGTTTCGTGTCCACCCCAGTATTCAATATCTTCTTGCGATGCATCTCGGACGTTTGCAAGTGATGGGCAGTAAGGTACACGTTGTGCGGAATCTGACGACGCCTTTGCTTCTTGCGCCCTCTCGATTGTGATCACTCGTAGGGTATCGTTCAGTGTCTCTGGCGTATCCGGGAAATGGAATCCCTGGGCGTGCAAAAATTCAGCCCGCTCGACTTTGGTTGTGGTATTCTCGACGAGATGCAGCAGATCCCTCGGATTGAATTTCATGATACCACGAACAAGACGCCAGTATTCATTTCCTCGTTCACCCCAGGCAAGCTTCTCGAGAGACCGCCACGGGAGATTATGCGAGTAGTGGTCTAAGACAACCTGATTTGACGGATAGAGATCGAGTTCGATGACTTGGGTGATGTGGAAATGGAACTCGCTTAGTTGAGCAAGTGCAGTGCCAGGGTAAGATCTTAGGAAACGAAGACGAGGGTCGTCTTGGGAAGCTGCATTCGGCGGGTCTGGTGCGAATTGAGTGTATGTCTGATCGTGGAAGAGTGTGGTGTAGGTCCACTGTATGTAGATAGCCTGTCTTAGACGTTGTCTCTCGTGTGCTCGAAGCAAACGACGATTACTCGAACCATATCGCCATCGAAGTCTCGGATAGACCTCTGCCCACTTCTCTGCAAGCTGTCCGTATTCCACCATTTTCTTGATAAGCTCCATCGTGAGCTTCGGTGTTTCTCGTATCTCCAAAATTCGATTGACGACGATATTGCGACGTAGCTCTGTGCCCATTGGTCTTCGATTCTTATCCTGCTCATTGCTGATAACAAGCTGTAGCAATTCCGGCAGAGGACCGTATGAGTTATGCATTGTCTGTGCTAGTATTGGCATTCGACGACCGAGAAAGGTGCGATAGTTCTTCTTGGAGGTTTGGGCCAGGTGAAGGGCGTCTTGGACGTTTGCGTATTCATAGATCCTCTGCAAGAGCTCTGTGGAAAGATTTGTAATCGACATTGTGATTGGAATTGTTTGCTAGTCCATTGTTGATATTGATTCTGTTTCGATGGGTGGAGATCGCTGCTTACTTTTTGGGTTTTGTTGGGTTATTTCCTGCTGCAATTGATAGCAGCACTAGCCAATATCGATTGACGTTCTCTCTTCTTCTCTCTTCTCTTCTCGGTGACTTTACACCCCTCCTTTTCACACTACAACTTCAAAAAGCGCAAGATTCGATATCTGGAAACGCAATTGAAGCGTGAACCGTGGTGACAGCTGATAAACAACCACCAACGGCAACAGGATTAAGAGACTCAACTCTTGGACACCCCTCCGTGGGGGCTATAAAAAGTGCAGATTACATCTTGCGACGATCTGCTGCTTAAAGACGCCAGTCCAAAGGGACTAGAAAGCTGTGGTTGGATCATGATGTGTTGTGGATGAGGAAAGGAAGACGATGGGAGCTGGTGTCTGGGGATGACTTTATTTAGCTGACTAACCATGCTCGTTGCGCGACCACACGCGAAGCACTGCCTAATCGGGCGAGTCAGGGGCTTGCAGGTACTTACACGAACACTTTGAACAGTGTCATGTGCAATTCCTCTGTCTCTAAATTCAATAAACAGTTGTCTTCTACCAAAGAAGTGTAAGCAGACTAGACGTTCCTTTTCTTCGTGGTTTGACCCCTTTCATCTGAGGTTTAATACTGAAGTACTAACTAGTATGTCGGGATACCTGTCGTGAAGCAGAAGATGAGCTAGTCCGATGCCTCACCTCGTGGTGGTCAAAGCACCACAGAATTGTAAGTCTTTAATCAAATCCTGTGACACATTACGACTTATTGACTCAGGCTCTGGGAGACAAATTACCCTTTGAAGTGATCGCCCGGCAGCGGAAACAGATCTGAAAGTTTTGGACGTCTCGAAGAGGACAGTCATGCTCATCATATATCATCTCTACAGTCTTCCCAATTTCTATGTACAATCGCTCAACCCGACATATTCAGCTCAGCTTTTTCATATCAGATATATAATGCTGCATAATCTTCATATAATGATGTAGTCCCGCTCGTCTTTCCAGTGCAAGTATTGATTTAGCCCAGCCATTACATGCCTGAACTCCCACCAACCCTCAACCTCTCAAACCCACCACCATTATCCACGTGTCTGCCATTAATCCGTTCATCCCAATCCCTCTCATCCCTCTCGAAAGCCTCTTCGAAAGCAGCAGTCGAAGCTCTTCCCCAGCACATCGGCATCTTATCCCTCGTCCCATCCAATCCCTTCGCTCTCGCCTCGAAATGGACTTTGATGAATTCCTCGTCGATGAGACAATATTTGATATCGGATCCTGGTGCTACGAACATCGTTTCCTGTAGTGTAGATTCGAGTATTGTACGTAGGCCTCGAGCTCCAACGCCTGTTCCGGGGACGGAAGCGTCCTTATCTGTGGATTCTGCGGAAAGAGAGGAGGTTGAGGTGAGAGCTTGTTTCGCTACAGCGTGGAGTGCAGCGGTGGTGAAACGTAGAGTGACACCATACGTAGCGAAGAGCGCAGTGTATTGTTTGACAAGGGAGTTCTTTGGATCTTTGAGGATGGAGACCAATTGGTCTAACGAAAGAGGGGCGAGAGAGACCGTGATCGGTATTCGTCCGAGTAGCTCGGGAATTAGACCGTAAGATTGAAGGTCTGAAGTATTGACTTGTGATAATGGGTTTGGTGGCTCTTTCGCGGATGGTATTTTGGTAGGAGGACGAATCGGAGCCCCGAATCCAATTGAGGAGCCCTTTGAGAGACGCTTTGATACTATCTTCTCGAGGCCCACGAAGGCGCCCGCGAAGACGAAAAGGATGTTTGTTGTGTCGATGGTGTATTGTTCGCTTTTCCCTTGTTGTGATCCGCTTTCCCGGCCACTGCGTTCTGATCTGTCTCCTCGGGTGGAAGAATTGGACGGTTCAGATTTGGAGTTTCGGTCTTGTTTTGCGTTGACTGTGACTGTTGTCCCTTCGATCATTTTAAGGAGGCCCTGCTGAACTCCCTCGCCAGAGACGTCGCGACCATGGGTCATGATTGCTGGCTTTGAAAGTTTGTCGACTTCGTCGAAGAAGATTATCCCTGTCTCGCATTTTGAGACTGAGTTAGATGATGCTAATAATAGGCGTTCTATCGACGACTCGATGTCACTTCCTATGTAGCCGGCTTGGGTGAGGGAAGAGCAGTCGACCGTTGCAAATGGTACTTCTAGGACCCGAGCTAGGGTTTGAAGTATGTAGGTTTTACCTACCCCCGAAGGACCCAAGAGTAGAAGGTTGGATTTTTCAATTATGGTGCTGGAGTTTAGATTGCCCAATGGTTTGGAACCGATTTCTGGTTCTGTCTCGGGGTTGCGATTTAGGTTTACTGTTTGAACATGGCCAGGAAACTCGTCTATAGATATGTTGTGAGCTTCATTGCTTTTCGACACCGGTAAAGTAAATGGGAACTGAGGTGAGACTAGGAACAATGAGATTGGAGCATATACTTTCAACAGGATGAGAACTATCGACCCTCTCCCTCGCCTCCATCCTTGACTTTTTCTCACTTCTCTCCAACTCCTCTGCCTCTTGCCGCCGTATTTCTCTTACCCTCTGGTAATGATTGAATATGGCAACACTAGTTACCTTCTTAGCTCTATCTTGTCCCACTACAAATTTGTCCAAATGGTCCTTCAAGGACTTTGGTGTAAGACCTGGGGCTCCATGTCGAGATGACTGGGCGAGTGGTCCCTTCGTCGCTTCATTAGGATCGTAACTCGAGACATAACCTTGGCCGGAGAAGTCAGAGCGGTGGAATTGCGAATCTGCTGGGAGGGAGGTAGTGGTGGACAGCGAGCGGCGGTTGGCGAGCGGTATCGATATTGGTGTGGTAAGGATGCCGGTTGTCTTTTGAGAAGTGGTGAGGATGAGAGAGCGGCTGATACGGGGCATTTTTATCATTAGGGGTGTCCTAATCGTTCAGACCTCATACTGCTCTGATGGATGGGAAAGAAATGTGTGATTGAGGCTCTGCCGGGTTCTCATAAAGTTCTTCCAAGGTTCAAAGTTGTTCTCAAGGGTTGCACGTGAGTGCGTCTAGTCAGGACCTCGAGCCCTGGAGGACGGGTCACCTGGGCAGTCTAGATCGCAACTGGAGGTCCACGAGTGTCGGAGCCGTTGAGAAGGTGGAGGTGGAGGTGGAGGTGGAGGTGGATGGGCATGTCGATGGGCATGTCGATGGGCATGGGGAAGCGGGGTTGCATCTGGCAAGTCGCCGGGCTGTCCTTGATGTGGAACCAGACGCCACTAATCGGGTATCCTGCATCACGACAGGGGCATTCTAGACGCGAGAGGACCAGAGTACCTCCCTTTCACACTTAAATATACAGTTACTTTCCTGCATCACGATAGGGGTCTTCTAGACGCGAGCGTACCAGAGTACCTCCCTTTCATACTTAAATATACAGGCGAAAACAATTCCAAGGTTGAGTCGGCCCGGGGCAAGAAGAGCTGAGATCACGTGAGCTAGCACCCCTCTAATGGACACCAGGTTGACATGGCTTGATGAGCGTCTGACAAGGGTGCGACGTCACTGCTGAAGCTCAACGAACGGCAAGAACAGCCCATGCGCGAACGTCAACACCTTAATTCCCCGCGCAAGATATCTCGCTGCTTTGCTAGACCACCAAGCCCTCCTTTCAACACCAAAACATCTTCCATTGTCTGAATGTGCATTGAGAATTAAGTTTGCCATTGTTCTCTTTTCCTCGCACAACGGCGTTATACCTCAATTGATACTCGCAAACTGAGGTGACAATTACGTCACGGAATCGTTCCATTAGAAGCTGCGAGACTACCAGTATGGACAGCACCAACGAGAACTCCAGCAACTCCGTCATGAATGGCGGAGCTGCAGATGGCCTGCCAAATGATGGGACTGGTAAGTCAAGCTTGTCAAGCTTGGAATTCCGTTCTTGCAAATGGCAGATCGCTAATTCATGATCCTGTACAGGCGTCATAAAGCTCGACCCATGGCTCGAGCCCTTCAAAGATTCTCTGCGAGAACGATATAGCAAGGTTCAGAAATGGATGAAGGTTATAGATGAGAGCGAAGGAGGACTGGAAAAGTTTAGCAGGGTTTGTGCATTATGGTGTGTCAATTGACAAGTGGGTCAGTCTGACGACAAATGTGATGATAGGGGACCGAGAAGTTTGGCTTCAATATCGACAAGGACCACAACATCACCTACAGAGAGTGGGCGCCTAATGCTACGGAGGCATTTCTCATTGGTGAATTCAGTAAACCCATCCCCCTGTTGTATACCTCCTTGGAGGCAGACTAACCTTTGGCAGACAATTGGAGTCGAGAATCTCACCCAATGAAGAAAGACCCATACGGAGTATTTGAGGTGGTTATTCCTGCAAAGGATGGTAAGCCTGCAATAGAACACAAGGCTAAGATCAAGGTACTTGAATTTCTCCTGAGACGCGAGTTTTGCTAATCTACCAGCTTTCAATGATTACACCATCTGGAGAACGTATCGAGCGAATTCCGGCGTGGATCAAATATGTTACGCAAGACCTTTCCGTCTCCCCAGTGTACGATGCTAGATTCTGGAATCCTCCCGAGGCTGAGCGATATGTTTTCAAGAACCCAAGACCGAAGAAGCCCGAGAGCGCCAGAGTCTATGAAGCACATGTTGGAATCTCTTCCCCTGAATTACGAGTTTCTACGTACAAGGAATTCACAAAGAATATGCTTCCAAGAATACACCATCTTGGCTATAACATTATTCAACTCATGGCTATCATGGAGCATGCATACTACGCAAGTTTCGGATACCAAATCAACAGTTTCTTCGCGGCAAGCAGCAGATATGGTACACCAGATGACCTAAAGGAGCTCATTGATACTGCTCACGGAATGGGCATCACAGTCCTACTAGATGTTGTCCATTCTCATGCCTCCAAGAATGTGTTGGACGGTTTGAACGAGTTGGACGGCTCCGACTCTTGTTATTTCCACGGTGGAGCAAAGGGCAGACACGAGCTATGGGACAGCCGTTTGTTCAATTACGACAGTCATGAGGTGTTGAGATTTCTTTTGAGTAATTTGCGTTTCTGGATGGATGAATACCACTTTGACGGATTTCGGTTTGACGGCGTTACGAGCATGCTATATACCCATCATGGAATTGGGACGTAAGTCAGAGCTGCTACTTGAATGTTCATGGCTGATAGTTGCGCAGAGGATTTTCTGGAGGTTACCACGAGTACTTTGGCCCTAACGTTGACGATGGCGGTATCGTCTATCTCATGCTTGCAAATGAGATGCTTCATACACTCTATCCTGAGATGATCACAATAGCTGAGGACGTGTCTGGAATGCCGGCGCTGTGTGTATCGTTGTCATTGGGTGGCGTTGGGTTCGATTATCGATTGGCAATGGCGATTCCGGATATGTGGATCAAACTTCTTAAAGAGAAGAAGGACGATGAGTGGGACCTTGCCAATATCGCCCACACTCTGATCAACAGACGTCACGGTGAGAAGACCATCGCTTATTGCGAAAGTCACGATCAAGCGTAAGTTTCATGCTATTCTATGAGCTAGGAGTGACTGACTTTTTGTTTAGTCTCGTCGGTGACAAATCTATCATGATGCATCTCTGCGATGCCCAGATGTACACCAATATGTCCACTCTTACTGAATTCACCCCTGTCATCGAACGTGGAATGGCTCTACACAAGATGATTAGACTACTTACACATGCTCTTGGTGGGGAGGGATACCTCAATTTCCAAGGCAATGAGTTTGGCCATCCTGAGTGGCTTGATTTCCCAAGAGCTGGAAACGACAACAGTTTCTGGTACGCACGTCGCCAATTTAATTTGACAGAGGACCACCTCCTCCGCTACAACTTCCTAAATGAGTTCGATTCCAGCATGAATCGGACTGAGGCGAAGTATGGTTGGTTGCATTCCGAGCAAGCCTACATCAGCTTGAAGAATGAGTCAGACAAGGTCATTGTTTTCGAGCGAGCCGGACTTGTCTTTGCTTTCAACTTCAATACTAGTCAAAGCTTCGCAGATTACAGAATCGGTGTCGAGCAAGCTGGTACGTACCGTGTAGTCTTGAATACGGACATGAAGAACTTTGGTGGATTTGAGAGAATCGACTCTGGTACGAGATTCTTCACCACTGATTTCCCTTGGAATGGAAGAAAGAACTTCACTCAAGTCTACTTGCCAACGAGAACGGCAGTGGTAGGTTCTCCTTGCAACGCCAGACATTACCCTACTAACGCATCGCAGGTCCTGGCTCTCGAGTCGACTATGTAAATTATAATATTCTGCATCATAAGTAAGGTTTGAGGGTACATCAGTGTACATGGATTAAATACTTTTTCGTAAATTGTTAAATAGCATTACGTGTGCTGTAGATATCAAGCAATAATTGACTCGTTGCTCTGACAAAACCCTACGGAGCTAGGAGCTTTAATTGCCACCGCCTGGCAGAATCTAAACATATGGTATAGGATACTACGTACTATATATGCAAATCAACTACAGTGTGTCACATCAAAGGAGAATTGACTATAGCGTGCCAGATGCGAAAAGTCAATCAACTAACGTGTGTCAATTCAGAAGAGTCAAGGAGGTAATATCCTATTCAGATCATGTTTTTGCGTTCTACCATGATAATGGCGGACAATGAAAGCTACTGGCACCACCTGCGTAAGAATAATTTGTGCTTTGTCTTCATAAAATACGCAGACATGCAAGTTGTTGATGGAGGGATAAAATTCGCTAGATATCCGAAATAGCCCGACGGTCACGTGTGCGCTAGACCAATCCTTAGTTCGCAAGCTCCTCTCGAGAAGAAGACCTCGCTCTTCAAGACTCCTTACACCATCGACTCCCGTTTCTCCACTCCCATCCTCAAAGCTCTTTTTCATCCGTCAAGATGTTCAGGAGGTATGTATCTCACTATAGCAGCATTTTCTGAGCTCGCATCGGGTCCCAATTGATCAATTGAGCTGACACGGTGCCTTCGGAATAGCGCCCTTCAAAAATCCGCCGTCAAGGCCTCGCGGAGTGCCTTCAGACCAGCAGTCTCTACTGGATTAAGAGCAGCTGGTGCTCGGTTTGCAAGTGATAGCGCGATCCATGGCAAGATCCATCAAGTCATTGGTGCCGTCGTTGATGGTGAGTTCCTTGAAAACTTTTCCCGACAACAACATCGAGCTCCGCACGGGTCAACAACTCGATACGAAACTCAAAACTTGTTGGCATATCAATACTGATTTATTGCGACAGTCAAATTCGATACCGAGAAGCTTCCTCCTATCTTGAACGCCCTTGAGACAGACAATGGCGGACAGAAGTTGGTCTTGGAGGTCGCAGTACGTTAGAACGATCGAAAGGATAATAAGATAGGAGGCTAATATATGCAAAAGCAACATTTGGGAGAGAATGTCGTACGAACAATTGCTATGGATGGTAAGATTCTATCGTCAATTGGCTCTGTTGGCAGATGTTGACGGGAGGCGAAACATAGGTACCGAAGGTTTAGTCCGTGGCCACAAAGCGACTGATACCGGAGCCCCAATCATGGTACCAGTCGGACCAGGAACTCTTGGTCGTATCATGAACGTCACTGGTGACCCCATCGATGAGCGTGGACCTATCAAGTTCTCCAAGAAGCTCCCGATTCACGCCGATGCTCCCCCCTTCATCGATCAATCTACTGCAGCTGAGGTTTTGGTTACTGGTATCAAGGTCGTCGATTTACTCGCCCCATATGCTCGTGGAGGAAAGATTGGTCTTTTCGGAGGAGCTGGTGTCGGAAAGACTGTGTTCATTCAAGAGTTGATCAACAACATCGCCAAGGCACACGGAGGTTACTCCGTCTTTACTGGTGTTGGAGAGCGAACTCGTGAGGGTAACGATTTGTACCACGAGATGCAAGAGACCCAAGTCATCAATCTCGAGGGCGAGTCAAAAGTAGCCTTGGTCTTCGGTCAGATGAACGAGCCTCCAGGAGCCCGTGCCCGTGTTGCTCTTACTGGTGTAAGTCCTTCTTTCTCTGCGCGCTATTCATTTAACCATGCACTTTGTTACATCTTCGATCATCTATCCCAGTCTTGTATGTTGCTCATTGAGCCAGGCGCTTTGACACATCCACAATCGTCTAGCCCGATTCTGCATATTTTCAATTGGCTCAGGCACTTTGACACATCAACACCACAACCTCTTCCGGCACATCTTGCTACAGTTGAACTACAATACTAACTACGTCTAGTTAACTATTGCCGAGTACTTCAGGGACCAAGAAGGACAAGATGGTAAGCTCAATAAACAAAGATCCTTATCTTTCCGAAATCTGGACTAACTTGAATAGTGTTGCTCTTTATTGACAACATTTTCCGATTCACTCAGGCCGGTTCCGAAGTATCTGCTCTCCTTGGCCGTATCCCATCTGCTGTCGGTTATCAACCCACTCTCGCCGTCGATATGGGTCTCATGCAAGAACGTATCACAACCACCAACAAGGGATCAATTACCTCCGTCCAGGCCGTCTACGTACCTGCAGATGATTTGACTGATCCTGCCCCTGCCACCACCTTCGCCCATTTGGATGCCACCACTGTGTTGTCCCGTGGTATTTCTGAGCTGGGTATCTACCCAGCTGTCGACCCCCTCGATTCTAAGTCTCGTATGTTAGATCCTCGTATCATTGGACAAGATCACTACGATACCGCAACCAAGGTCCAACAGATGCTGCAAGAATACAAGTCGCTGCAAGATATCATTGCCATTTTGGGAATGGATGAATTGTCAGAAAACGATAAATTGACCGTCGAGCGGGCCCGTAAACTTCAGAAATTCTTGTCGCAGCCTTTTGCTGTCGCCCAAGTCTTCACTTCCAGTAAGCAATACTCATGTATCAAGTCTAGCATCAATTATTTACTGTTATTCTAGTCGAAGGTGTTCTTGTGCCGTTGAAGGATACTATTCGATCGTTCAAATCTATCATGAACGGAGAGGGCGATGATTTGCCAGAAGCGTATGTACATTTAACCTAACATGTCTACCCTTGCTAATATAGTAAAGTGCTTTCTACATGGTTGGTGATATTGACGCTGCTCGCGCAAAGGGAGAGAAGATTCTAGCGGAGTTGGAGAAGGAGTAAGCTTAGCGAGGTAGTTGATTGGGAGTGGAAGCTGGGGCTGGAGGAATAAATGTGTATAGTTTTACAGCTTCGATTTGATGCCAGTGGATTGGCAGCATTAAATCATGGTGCTGTAAGCGTGTACAGATGGTTGGGATGAGAAAGACTTACATGGACGCCAATATCCACCTCTGGTATCGCATCTCCTTATGTTAGCCTGTAACAAGATTTCCCCTTTTTAATTCACCTGAACGTCCCATCTGCCTCTGTCAGTGAAATGTGTGTCTTTTCACTTAAGTAGTTACCTAATGTCTCTGCTCCTCTGGCACATTACTATGTATTGCCTCAGACTTTGAGAGATAATATCTCTCGTCTAACTATTAGCCTCGGAACTTCCTATTACCTCTCCTCTTAAATATTACAACCGATTTATTTCAATCTAAGTGGTATTAGTTATATATTAAGAAAGAGTACTAGATATTTACTTAGATTATTTTTAATTAATTAAGGTATAATTATATATATATATATATATATATATATATAAATAGATAGGATTTTTAAACGTAGAGTAGAAAGTTTAACGTCGTTCGATTAAAAATGTTAGCTTCGCTAGTATTACAAGTATAGAATGTCTCTATACCCGTGGCACATTGTGGTATATTGTCTCGTACTTGAAGAGACAATATAGGGTTTTCGAACGTGGACTTGGCGAAAGTTGTAAGTCGTCCGAGTAGATGTCAGTTTCGTAAAAGTTAAAAGTGGCTATTGTCTCTACACCCGTGGCACATTGTGGTATATTGTCTTATACTTAAAGAGACAATATAGGGGTTTCGAACGTAGACTTGGCGAAAGTTGTAAATCGTCCGAGTAGATGTCAGTTTCGCAAAAGTCAAAAGTGGCTATTGTCTCTACACCCGTGGCACATTGTGGTCTATTGTGTCGTACTTGAAGAGACAATGTCTTCGAGTTCGTAGGATGTCGAGGCACGATTACAACATATAGACGAACGGAAGGAGCTTTCGACAGTCTACCGCCCGAAAGTTGAAAGTCGCTCGAATTTACCCTATTGCCCGAACACTTGTGGCACATTACTACACATTGTCTCCGACTTTATCGCACAATACATTTATTAGTAAACGAGATTTCCGAGCGAAACGCGCGTGAGGCTGCAGCAATGATTTCTGATCATGGAATCAATTCGTCTAATCACCCTCAAAAAAAACAAACTTGGAAACCAACGCAGTATCTTTGTACAAGTTTCTTCCCCTCCCAGTCTCCCTCGGCCATCTCCCACCGCATGCCAAGATCTCCAACACAAGCTTTTTCCACCATCACCCATATATGCACAAGCTCCCCCCGTCATCTAGCACAAATGAACAAAAGAAAAGACGTTCAGGGCGCCGCAGTGGAGTTGGTAAGTCGTGGGACAAGAGCGGAGATATAGTACGTGTATCTAGTTCTTCTTTGGCGCGCTTTGTACTTGGCCCTTCCCGCTGTACCCTTCGGATGAAATACCAGAGATTGGTTCTGAGTTTTGTGCCTGTGGTAGGAGTATGTCAGCTGTGTCCTTGTTTCTTGAAGACTGCTGCATTGTTCCCAGTTCTTTTACTGCTAAACCCCCTTTTCGTGATGGCAGTATCCGAAGCAGAATGAATCATGCCACTTCATGAACGCAGTGACTTCTACCACTGCTTGTGCTCGGATTGGCAAGTCCCAAAGAGATATACCACATACCTTGAGATATTCGTTTGTTAACTCCTGGTACTCCTTGTTCATTGTGCCTGGAGCGGATCCAGCGCCCATACGGATAGCAACGAAGATTGCGAAACTGACACCTACACCAGCGGCAGTGTATGCGAGAACTTTCCAACCTTCTCCTGGTGGTGTGCCGGCGCGAGGGCCATGGGCGCCAAATGCGATATAGTATGCTATATTCAGAACAACAGATCAGCATTCTGGTCTTCCATCGACCTCGGAGGGCCGGGGTTGCGGAGCCGTAGCGCCATTGAGACCTGCGAAGACATTCAAGATGTTTGGAATAACCAGGAGCGCGCAATGCGGTGCCCAAATAGCTCCATTCGAACTTCCAATGTCGGAGGTATAACGTACCAGCTTTCTTCTCCTGCAATGTCAACTCGGCCCAATTCACCTTCATACGATCCCTCAACGCCATCCATAGCTCAGCCTGCTCCTGCGGTGGCATGCCCTCCCATCTCTTCTCGATATCCGCCAGCGTTGGGTTCGAGATCGCGTGTGCCTGTCGTTTTTGCAGAGTCGCTGCTACTGGTGCCGATCGTACGACAACGGGTCGCGAGCTTCGGACTAAGGAGGTGCGCAACATGGCGATGGTGGAGGTTGTGTCTGGTGATACAAAGGAGAGGAGAGTGGTCAATTGGGTCGATTGAAGGAGGGCGAGTGCTCCTGGGTGGTTGAGGTAGACAATTGGGCGGTTTGGAGTGGGAAGTCGTCGGGTTCTTGGGGGAAAGTCGTAAGAGGATTTTAGCGAGTGAGGTTCAAGCTTTAAATTTTGGTCACGTGTCACATACTTCCACGGTCCATTGAGGTGCGAGGGATTTGCAACGCTGAGAACATGTATATTGAATGAATTTTAGAAATAACTTCACTGAAACATTTATGTATCACAAATGGTTCGCCTTGTGCTCTTGATTGCCTCTCTCTGCCATGCATCGTGGCTGCAGTCGGTTTAACGCGAGGAGCCGTTGAAGACAGCTCTTCCTCGGCTAGGTCTTCAGCCAGTCGTTATTGTCTCTTGAGTCTAAGACTTTGGAATCTCTCTCTCTTTTCCTGTCAACTGATATCTGGACTGGCTTCTTCCTCTCTCTAGTCTATAAAGTGATTGTCTGACTGTCCTTTACGCCACTATCCTTTATAAAAACTACTATTCCTGTAGCACTTAAAAGCTACAAGAGTTTTATTCACTAATTACGGTACTTTTTAGACTATGTGAGACTGATCCTGATCGAATACTCAGATTGAAGCTGATGTCCTAAAAGTGAACGACTCAATAATCCAATCACAGTTGAAGCATATTAAATCAAACGCCATACTAAATCTAGTGACAGTAGCTAGTTTACAGTCAATCGTAGGAACCCGAACCTCCGTTCTTAGTTAGAATCGAATCAAGATCAATAAGGTATTATAGTTCAGCCGCTCTAATGGTGTATCGTTTAGTGGCACGATGATGTTCTTGCGTTTGCTAGCTTGCGTCATATTCACTTACTGTGCAGGAGTCAACTAGTAGGCAACACCCTCCATGTTTGCTGTAATTAAGAATTTAAGAGTCGATACCATCATAGTCAAATGTCTCGATCTCATACAGCTCGCAGCATAGATTAATTCCCTAATTGCAAATTCTTTGAATAGCAATGCGTCTACTAAGACGCCCACGGTTCGCACATCGTATCATGTGATAGACATGTTAAATGATCTTCCCAGGTATCTAGGTAAATTGTCTGAGGTCTACGTTCCGGTAAATCAGGAGTAAAAATCTCGTATAGCACACCACGATATAACGTATGATTCTAGTATCATATTGAGGTAGTCAGCCTGCTGCAGCCCAAGGCTAATCATATTGCATCCCACGTGACTGACACCGGCAAAGAACTCCAGCTTCGAGAGCTTGTGCGGGGTCAAAGATGGTGACGTTTTTTCCAGCAAACCAGATCTTCGTTTGAAGGTTTGCTGCTCGAGAGCTCTATCTTGCCACGATGAGTGGAGGTACTGTACCGTACATGAGCCATCTGCAAGGCGTAAAATAGCATCAGATAAAGGCGTGGGGCGTTATCAAGGAAAAGCAAATCCGAAGATTTGGCCGAAAATGTGTCAAGAGAAAAGCAACAGCAGTACGTAGTAGTGACTCAACCCAGCGAAGCCGCAGCTCTGTAGGTCAAAAGGTATGAGCTGTTTGCTCATCCAGACTCCAGAAGCAATTGTAATAATTCCATCACACCATGCAATAGGAAAAAGTTTGAGTAACACGTGTGTCTGGCTGGTGGAGTGGCGTCACCTCCGAAGTAAGGAGACTCTGGGCTTAGCGCCTGGCGAGGCCGGAGAGTAACAGAGCTTCAAGATCAGGGGTACGGTGATACCAGGGGAATTGATGCTGTTGACGTCGATATGTATATCCTCAGAAACGCAGAAAACACACACAGGGGTCCACGGTATTTCGGATATAGATTTGGTCTCAAGGTAGCCGGATCATCGCGGACTATGCGTTGGCCCGCGTGGTCCCGTTGGTTCGAAGCGAGGCTTCTCGTCTTGGTCCTGTATAGGAAAAGGAAGCTGACCTCGAGCTGACCTGACGGTGACTCTCCAAATACAGCCTCGTGAAGTGCTTGTACAACCCGTGAGACATTAAAAACAATGCGCGCTCATCGTTAGCAGGATCATCTGAAGGAAAAGAAAAGCAGAGGAGAGGAGATGGGTAGTACCACCAAGTAAAGCGAGGTAGAGCAGAGTAAAGCAAAGCAAAGCAAAGGAAAGCAATAATATGCAAATGTAAGGCGGCCGAGCTTGGATGCGTATGATAAGGCAAAAAAATAGCAAAAGATGTGTACTGGATCTGAGTCTTTTTGTTTGGGTGGTGGCTGTCCTCGTTGCCCCGCTATGCGACGTAGCGCGAGCCAACCCCGCTAGGCAAGCTAAGTACAAAACCTCACCCCTCCATTTCCTTCTCAGCAAAAACCACCTCACACAACCAACTCCACGAAATACCACCACACCACACACAACCACCAGGCGTAAGTCAATTCATTCTCTACTCCCCTTCGCCACTCTATTGGAGCGCCTTGGAGCTTTTCATAGCTCTAATTTCCTCCGGCGATATCACTATCACAGCTCCAACCCAGCCAAGCCACCAAGCGACGATATATAATCGACGACTTTCTCAACCCACAACAACGAACGCTGATTATCTCTTATACTCTGAGAGCGATTGCTGGTTATTGTGCTAGGCTACGAGTGAAAATGCTGACATTGTCCCAGATTACTTGATACATCATGCCTGTCAAAGTAGGAATCAACGGATTCGGACGCATCGGGCGTATCGTCTTTCGCAACGCCATGGAGCATGATGATATTGATATCGTCGCCGTCAATGATCCGTTCCTGGAAATCTCACACGCAGTAAGTTTGCGATTTGCAACAAAAGAGATGGTAAGGTCAAGCGCTAACGACATCTGTACCTTTACAGGCCTACATGTTGAAGTACGACTCCACCCACGGACAATTCAAGGGCGATATCAAGGCTCTCGACGACGGCTTAGAGGTCAATGGCAAGAAGGTCAAATTCTACACCAAGAGAGACCCATCTGAAATTCCATGGAGCGAGACCGACGCATATTACATTGTCGAGTCCACTGGTGTTTTCACCACCACCGAGAAGGCTAAGGCTCACATGAAGGGAGGCGCTAAGAAGGTCGTCATCTCTGCTCCATCTGCCGATGCACCAATGTACGTTATGGGTGTCAACGAGAAGACCTACAAGTCCGATGTTGAGGTTATCTCTAACGCATCTTGCACAACCAACTGCCTTGCTCCTCTTGCCAAGGTTATCAACGATGAGTTCGGTATCCTTGAGGGTCTCATGACCACCATTCACTCTTACACTGCTACCCAAAAGACTGTTGATGGCCCATCAGCAAAGGATTGGCGTGGAGGCCGTACTGCTGCTCAGAACATTATTCCTAGCAGTACTGGTGCCGCTAAGGCCGTCGGCAAAGTCATCCCAGAGCTCAACGGCAAGCTCACCGGAATGTCTATGCGTGTACCAACTGCCAACGTTTCCGTTGTTGACTTGACCTGCCGTCTCGAGAAGGGTGCTTCTTACGATACCATCAAGGCTGCTATCAAGAAGGCTGCTGAGGGTCCTCTCAAGGGTATGTCTATTTTCAACCAAGTTATCTAAGCGATGCTAACCTTTTTCAGGCGTCTTGGCTTACACTGAGGACGACGTTGTCTCCACCGACATGAACGGCGACACCCACTCCTCCATCTTCGATGCCAAGGCTGGTATCTCTCTCAATGACAACTTTGTCAAGCTTGTCTCCTGGTATGACAACGAGTGGGGTTACTCTCGACGTGTTCTCGATCTCCTCAGCTACATTGCAAAGGTTGATGGTGGAAAGTAGGGCTTTAACTTTCAAACTTGTAAACATGAGCGAACAGTTTCTGATTCCTCTTTCCTTGGCAGAAATGTACTGAAGGGCAGACTTTGATGGGACTTGCGGAGAGGCGGGACTATGAACTCAACAAAGAATGACGGGACATGAATCCTTATGACAGTATGAATAGAATCCTGCACTTCAACCCACAAGACCGCAAACGTTTCCATTGGGTCCTTCCATCCTCTATTATCGTTGTGCTGCCTTTGTGTTGAGTTATGTTGCTCATCAGGGGCAGTCCCATGGTACCTCAACCAAAATATAGGCGCCTTATCGGATGATAAATCCGTCCCCTCCGTCGTCCGCTCCTGACACAATATCAAAAATCTTAACCCAGCCACTTGCTCTTTCCAAGAAACTGTGGGTAGTCTAGCTCTATGAAGCTGTTGTGGTCATTTCCAAGGCGTGTTAAGACGAATTCGTTTCTCTTGAAAAGTGTACGCCATCAAATATAATTCAAACGTGTTCTAAAGCTCGTTTGGACACGCTCTTTTATACCAATGCTTCGTTTCTCAAATTTCTACATATTTTATTTTTCGGAACAAAGCAGAACATTTCGATACATATCTGAATCTATTTTCAGATCGTCAGGAGAACGTACGTCCCCTTTTTTTTTTTTCCAATTGTAAGACAGATTTCTAGGTGCCTTCCTAGCATTTTAGACAAACTTGACACCACTTACTTATTTAGAGATGCTACTTACTCAGGTAAGCAAGTATTGCACTTGTCTTAGAGAAAATATAAATACTAATGATTTACTACCAACCGCGAATTATCTCTACTGTCTATTGTAACACCGAATTCGTTTCCTTCACTCTTGATTTTCTATCCGCTGTATTAGTTTATTGCAAAATGCAATTCGCTTATGGTTGCTTCCGCGAGAATTGAATCCACTTCTAGCTTCGAGCGAAGCCACAGAAGTTTCAGCTGTAATCGTCTTCTCACTTTTAACGTTCGATTATATTTTCATACCCATGTCATTGTTGGAGAATCGCATATTGTGAATGCTAGTACGAAGATCCGATCTTCGTTCGGGCGGTCGCGCTGCTGTTTTAGTCCAAAGGAAGCTCTAATAAAGCGGCGCCCTAAGTCTACACCTCGCGAATCGCGTCGGCTCATCCTCTACAACATTTCTATCCACAGTAACCTTCTCGCCATCTTCAACGACAACGTCACTTACTCATTCGTCGTTCCGTGTGTGTATAATAACGCGAAATGCACAAACATATATAGTGCGAAGGACACATACATTAGCAAGGCGCTTGGGAGTTGAGGGGGCGTCTCCGTTTTCTGAAGAGTAGTAAGTTTACAGCGTTTTATTCTTGAACTCGTTCCATCTCACTCCGCGCTTGCCTGCATTTATAGAAACGCTCCTGCATCGAAATCATCGTCACTTCTAAGCCTGTGCCTTAAGGTCAGGCTAAGAGTGGCTATACAAGCTTTTATTATTATACTCCACTTGTATATATGTTATCCATGAATTCACTTTAACCCTTACTATCTCGAAGTGTGTCCTCACTTTTCACATGAGGTAAAGCACTTCCTAATGTCATTCCTCGCTTCCTAAACTAGGCTGTGACCGTGTCACATCATTTTTGAATTGATACCACTGTTTAATAGCTTCACTTTCATTTCATTTTATGTCTTCATCTGAGTCTCTCTTTAGGTAATGCTAATAGTGGCAATAGCATCTAAAGTTCTTGTTCCTAGACCTGCTGTAGCTTTTGCTAGCGTGGCTCTTTGATAACGCCACTCGACCTGTGCGACCCAACGCTACCTCGGTCGCAACGTATCCTGTGCCAACTGCTATATGTAGTGTCGTCAAGTCAGCTCCGTCGATTGAATAGTAGACTTTGCTCGGACGTGGCCCATCACCACTATGGATCCCTCAACATTATCTACCATGCTGCAAAGTAGTGAGGTGGATACGGTCATGCAAGACAACAACAACAGTTCGTACCCACCAAACAGCACAGTCCAAAATGGTTTCATAGATCCGCAAGAACTACACACGTACCAACTGGATTCAACTGGAGACGAGTCGCCTAGTCAAACCCAAACATCCGCATCGTCGGAAAGTGGCCGAGGACGAAAACTATTTCTACCCACGGGATGTTGCTACGATGATAGAATGAAATATCATGTCAACCCCGAGTACTCCGAAGGTCCCCACCACCCGGAAGATCCACGCCGCATTTCAGCTATCATGGATGCTTTTAGAGAAGCGGATCTGATATATAGTGGCACGGAAATCGATCTTCTACAGATTTTGAACGATTCACCGACGAGATATTTGTGGCGCATTCCAGCCCGAGCAGCTCGGAGAGATGAAATCTGCTTAGCCCACACACCGTCTCATTTCGAATGGGTACAAGCTTTAGGAAGTTCGACACCTGAGAAACTGCGATCTATGACGACCAACTTCGACGAGGGGAGAAAGTCTCTGTATGTGGGTCCACTTACCTACTATGCGGCGGTTTTATCGGCAGGAGGGGCTATTGAGTCTTGTAAGAGAGTCGTGGAGGGACAGTTAAAAAATGCGATTGCGGTGATCCGACCTCCTGGCCATCATGCTGAACACAACGAATCGATGGGGTTCTGCATATTTAATAACGTTCCTATCGCAGCTAAGGTCTGTATGCAAGACTACCCAGAGATATGCCGAAAGGTTCTGATTCTGGATTGGGATGTTCACCACGGAAATGGAGTACAAAATATATTTTACGATAATCCAAACGTTCTCTACATCTCAATTCACGTCTACCAAGATGGGAGCTTCTACCCTGGTAGAGGAGACGACGACTCTGACGTTCCAGATGGAGGTATACCAAATGTTGGCTCTGGTGTTGGGGTTGGCAAGAATGTCAATATAGGATGGCATGCACAAGGCATGGGAGATGGAGAGTATATGGCTGCATTCCAGAGAATCGTGATGCCTATCGCGCAAGAGTTCAACCCCGACCTTGTCATCGTATCTGCAGGCTTCGATGCTGCTGCTGGCGACGAGCTTGGCGGATGCTTTGTTTCGCCAGCCTGTTATTCACATATGACACATATGCTAATGTCCTTAGCAAATGGCAAAGTAGCTGTGTGTCTCGAAGGGGGTTATAATTTAAAGGCGATCTCAAGCTCCGCTTTAGCGGTGACACAGACATTGATGGGAGAACCTCCTAAGCGTCTAGAGATTTTACCGGTTAATCTCAGAGCGTCGAGAGATCTAGAGCAAGTACGGGCAGTCCAAAGTCGTTACTGGAAGTGTATGCGTTCAGGGATTATTCAAGTCGAAGAGATCAAGGAGAGAAATGGAGAGCGCCTAAGTTCGATAGCGAGATCTTATGAGAAAAACCTCCTTAGTACAAAACATAACATGGTGAACATGCCTCTACTTCGGAACAGGGTCAACAAAGTCTTTGAAAACCAGGTCCTGGTAACGCCTAGGATCCACTCTGCAAGACGAATTTTGCTTCTGATACACGACCCGTAAGTCTTGATATTCAAGAGTGTTAGTGGGTAGGACCCTGAGCTGACTTCATCTAGACCAGAGCTATTCGCTCAACCGGATATTTTGAACAACTCTGTGGCATTACATAATGCCTGGATGGTACGTTGTTATGGTCCTCCTACATCTCTGCTAACCAGATGGTAGGGCTCTGATTTGTTCCCTTATATCGGGTGGGCTATTTCAAATGGCTTTGGGGTCATCGACGTGAACTTTCCAAAAGATATTCCGGACAGCGACAACGCTCCGTGGCATCAACAAAAACCTAGCGAAGAAGAAGTTGTTCAACAGTCGAGGGACTTGCTCGGCTATCTTTGGGATAATCATCTACAAATTAATCCAAATGCTCCAATTGTCTTAATGGGCGTTGGTGATGCATATCTGGGTATCAAGCAACTCTTGATTTCTCGACGTAAGATCACGCTTCTCTCATCCCCTGTGTCTTATTGATCATTACGCTAATCGTAGAGCAGCTATCAAAGAGCGCATTCCATGCGTTCTCTCCTTCGTTACGGGCTCCTTGCGACCCGTGAAATCGGAAACGGATCCGATGTTATCTAATTGGTATAAGCTCAACTCTTGCATATACGTCTCTGCCGATCACTCGTGTTGGAACGATGAAGAGAATGCCAAACGTGTCCGGAAGAACCGATTTGGAGCAGTCAAAAAGAGCGAGGTCATAGGCAGTGGTCGAATGTTGAAGGCATACGAAAGCGAATCGTTGAAATGGGTCCTGACGAAAGTAAAGACTTGGGAAGCGGCTAGAAGCGATCCGGACGAGACTGAGGATGAAGATGAATTTGTTGAGACGAGTTCGAGAACTTTAGCTGGTCCTGGGATGGATTCAATAGGGCTGAATGGAAGATCTGGGGTCATTGCTGGGGCGTGAAGAGGGGGAGGTATTGATCTCCACGCGATGCACGATGTAATTTTTGAGTCCATATCGTTAAAGAGGCTTTCTCCTGCATTACGTAGAAAGTTTCTGTGGTTCGCCAAGGATTAAAGTTGACAGCATTACGATGTATTCTTACCAGAGTGTGTGATGGAAAGTGGCAATAAAAGGTTCTAAGCTCCTAAAATGGTTATAAGCAAGAGATTATCATGCCGTGAATCATGCCATGCTTTAATTGTTGCATATTTTATACCCGATGAATTGTGACGGCCAGGACGGATGACAGTGACGGCTGTCAGGGATGAGAGTCAAGGGAATTTCCGGAAGAGAGCAGAAGAAAAGCGGCGCTCGATATGAAAAGGGTCTGGCAGTCAAAGTGAGTTTCTGATGACAGTGATACTGGGAACTGGGCTAGGAAACACTGCAGATATAGCAAAATAATAGAAATCAGCTTCCGGCCTCCTCGAGGTAGCTCTGCTTCGAGTCTAATAGAGTTGCACAGAGCTTCGGTTTCTGGGTGGAGCTATTCGAGAGCCGCTTGTTCCAAGGTTGCTGTGTTGATGCGCACCACACTCCTATTGGCTCGCCATTAAAGCCAGATCACGTGTGTGGCTAGCGTCTTTTGAACTCTTCCCTCCTCAATCTCAAGCGATCGACTCCTCAAGAAGGTTCTTGATATCAGAACAATTCCCCCATCTCAATCTCCTCTCCCATCAATTGCGGCCGCAATTGATTCTTTCTTCTTTCTTTAATACACACACTCGGGTCATCATGTTCAGGAACGCTCTGAAACAGTCGAGCCGGACGGTGGGCGCAATCTCTGCGTCGGGCAGAGTTGCAGCGGTACGTACTCAGCACCTGCGCCAAAACTCCCTTTTCGAGCTTGGAACAGATCATGATCGCTCTCGTCATCGTCTGCGAGCTCAATTGACTCGCAAGGACGATGGACGATGGTGGTTGGAGCTCTTCATGGAGCTCCCGACAGCTCTTAGTTGTGTTTTTCGGGCTTCGGCTAACGTCGAGTTTCTTCATAGGGACGAACTGCCGCGCCAGCAGCATTCAACGCAGCATCGAAGCAGGTCCGAAGCTACGCATCTGAATCAAAAGCCTCCCCAACCGAAGTCTCGTCGATCCTCGAGCAAAGAATCAGAGGTGTCAAGGATGAGGCCGGTCTCGCCGAGACTGGACGTGTCCTGTCTGTTGGGTACGTCGCCCAATACATAAGTGCCTCGACGGCCAACAACAATCATACAATGGGTTATTGGTCTGGGAGACGTTGCTGACTGAAGTCAATAGTGATGGTATCGCTCGTGTCCACGGAATGAGCAATGTCCAGGCTGAGGAGCTTGTCGAGTAAGTTTTCTCAGGTCGGTGCCATGGAGGTACATCTTGCTGAATACAATCAGATTCGCCTCAGGTGTGAAGGGTATGTGCATGAACTTGGAAGCTGGCCAAGTCGGTGTTGTGCTTTTCGGTTCCGATCGTCTGGTCAAGGAGGGTGAGACGGTCAAGCGTACCGGCGAGATTGTGAGTTGAGACAATCATCTACCTGGGTCTGCATTTGCTCATTAATGTTTAGGTCGATGTTCCAGTCGGAATTGAGATGCTTGGTCGTGTTGTCGATGCTCTCGGAAACCCAATAGATGGAAAGGGACCAATCAAGACCACCGAGAAGCGTCGTGCCCAATTGAAGGCCCCAGGTATTCTTCCTCGACGATCCGTCAACCAGCCCGTACAGACTGGTCTTAAGTCCGTCGATGCCATGGTGCCAATTGGGCGTGGTCAGCGAGAGTTGATCATTGGTGATCGTCAAACTGGTAAGACTGCCGTCGCTTTAGACGCCATGTTGAACCAAAAGAGATGGAACGAGGGAAATGACGAGACCAAGAAACTTTACTGCGTGTACGTCGCTGTTGGACAAAAGCGATCCACCGTTGCCCAGTTGGTCAAGACCCTTGAGGAGAACGATGCCATGAAGTACTCCATTATCGTTGCCGCCACTGCTTCGGAAGCTGCTCCCCTCCAATATATTGCTCCTTTCACTGGAACTTCCATCGGAGAATGGTTCAGAGACTCGGGCAAGCACGCAGTCATTATCTTCGACGATCTCTCCAAGCAGGCTGTCGCATACCGACAAATGTCTCTCCTTCTCCGTCGCCCACCCGGACGTGAGGCTTACCCAGGAGATGTCTTCTACCTTCACTCCCGTCTGTTGGAGCGTGCCGCCAAGATGTCCGACAAGCACGGTGGTGGTTCCTTGACTGCCCTTCCTATCATTGAGACACAGGGTGGTGATGTCTCTGCATATATTCCAACCAATGTCATCTCCATCACTGATGGACAAATTTTCTTGGAGGCTGAACTCTTTTACAAGGGTGTCCGACCTGCCATTAACGTCGGTCTTTCTGTCTCCCGAGTCGGTTCCGCTGCCCAACTTAAGGCCATGAAGCAAGTTGCTGGTTCCTTGAAACTTTTCTTGGCCCAGTACCGTGAGGTCGCTGCTTTCGCACAATTCGGTTCCGATCTGGATGCCGCAACAAAACAAACTCTTAACCGTGGTGAACGTGTAAGTTATAAGTTCCTCGTAATGTGTCTGAGATATGGAGGCCGTGGCTAATGCACTATTTTTACAGTTGACCGAGCTCCTCAAGCAAAAGCAATACTCGCCAATGGCTGTCAACGAAATGGTTCCTCTCATCTACGCCGGTGTCAACGGACACTTGGACTCTGTACCAGTAGCCAAGATCCTCCAGTGGGAGGCTGATTTCATCGCACACTTGAAGACCAACGAGAGCGATTTACTAGCAACAATTGACAAGGAGGGTGCGCTGAGCAAGGATCTCGAGGCGAAATTGAAGGAGGTTGTCACCACCTTCACCAAGAGCTTCAACTAGAGGGAAGGAAAATGAATTACAATGCTGCTCCGTTTATCGTCTCTTTTGTTTTTAGCATCGTTCTTCGACAGGGGAGCGGATGTATTGAATGTGGGGTTGAGGGTTTGTGAAAGAAGTTAGCTGCTACACGAAAGGATGGTAGATAGGTGAGGCTGTAAAATAGATGACCATTGAGTGTTTTTTGATCCGAACTTGTTGCCATTATCGCCCTGTGATGAAGTAGAATCCAGTCTTTGCTAAGGCAGTCCTGGAGCTCATTTAAAACTTGCATCAATGAATTTCAGATGACCCACATGTTTATTCAGGTACATCTTTGCCGGAGTTTTGCGCTCCCGAGTGAGAGTCATATAGAACGATCACTTCTCAAGACGGAGTATATTCTCGACTCAATGTTGTCTGTATTTACCACTCCACTGAAACCGTCGCAAAAGCAAGTCTCATACGTATCTTAGTAGCCAAGTAACGCACACCGCGCAATCAACTTCCTGCTACCAATCATGATAGCTATTTACCGTTCATAAGCGACTCCTGTGAGTATGATTAGGTTGGCTGGTCAGCATTACATTTTTGCGTAGAATGAGATGAGATGAGATGAGCAAAGACGTTTAGGGGTTGGTAAATTAAATAGGCAGGGAAGATGATTGATCTGCGGATCTGGTGATTGTAGGCAGCGAGGTCTCGGAGGATAGAGGATAGAGGGTAGAAGGTAGAGATTGATTATATTGAAGCACCGATTATTTGGGACAGAAGTTTCAAAAGGAGATTGATTGAGCTTGGTGAGGAGGGCGGTAGACTGTCGAAAGCTCCTTCGGTTCGCCTATGTAATCGTGCCTCGACATCCGACGAACTCGAAGACATTGTCTCTTCAAGTACGACACAATAGACCACAATGTGCCACGGGTGTAGAGACAATAGCCACGCTGTGTTCCATGATCACAAAGTCACAGCAGATTACCTTACGAAGTGTTGTGAAGCACAATTCGATTTACAACTGAATTATTGTACTGTACACCTCTCCCCCTCTCATATTTATGTCATGGCCATCAGCCAAGCCAAGCCGATTCAGCCAATCAAGCCGCTCCATATCCATATCCATATCCATATCCATTCTTTCCTATCCTTGGATCGTCTCCAATAACTTCTACTTGTACACGAAAAAGAGAAGAGGCACCATCATCAGCCATCGAGATCCTTCTCTATCTTCAGCTCTCAGATGACCATTCATCTAGCGATCCATCGCTTCCTCCTTCCTCTAGCCAAGTGTAAAGAGGAAACACAGGGTGGGAAATCTGGCCGATAAAGCGCAGGCAAAGTATTAAGAAATTGGGTATAGTGCATCCCTTCCAGTCCTTCCCGTTCCCATATAACAAGAAAAATCTTTCGTTTCGTTGGATTCGTAATAAACACAATAGAGTGAGGTTGTGCGAGGTGGGGTATGTGGTGCAGATTCTGCTCCCCAGGGTGTATCGAGTATTTAGAGAAACATAGGTCGGTGATTTGAGGTGATGTGTGAGAAATGACAACTGTGTGAAATCGCGGTATAGAAGTAGCACCAGCCCTGCACAGTCAGAACTGGTTGGTATCGTTGCAATAAGCAAAAAGAATCCGCTCCAAATTAGTTGCTCGAGTCTCGTTTCCAACCGAGCTTCTCTCGCTTCGAATAGGCTCCCAATACATCCATAGCAAGGCGCGTAGCGTCGGGAATCACTGTCCAAGGCCCAACGACATCGGTGACGCCCAAATCAGCCAGGTAAGATCGCGTAGAGTGATACCGAAGCCAGAGTTTATCTCGTTCTCGGTCGTTAATTTTCAAAAAGTCAAAAAACTTGGGCTCTCTGGCTTGATAATCCCTGGACTCTACCCCAGCCCGCCGAATCTCCTCTCTGGCGAGTGCACCAAGCGCCGCACTGAGAGCTTGTAAGGTTTGAAACCCTCTGCAATTAGAATCTATGAATTCCCAGAGCCTCATCAAAGAGTCCCACGCTTGTGGCGAAGCTGGGCGTTTTTGAAGTTGTATGTGGCGCGTCTGCGAATTGAACGCATTCATGTACGTAGCAATAGCCTCTATTCCTGTGCAAAAGGCAAGCTTCTTGTGAGCCTCGTCTCGATGAGCAGATTTCATGATATCGTCCATCTTGCGCTTCAATTTTGTGGCGTGTGCTGTCAAGCGCTTCTCTTCGGCCTGCAATCTTTCGATCTCGGAATGATGGAGGCGCACATCACCATTCACACGTGGCTTTTCGACACTAGCAGGTGTACTAATGGCAGCGCTCTGTGGAGTGCGTACATGGCTATCGGCCGAGTCGACTCGGCGCATGGCTACTGTCGTCATAGCATCTCCTCTCTTTGGAGTAGCAAGCAGATTTTTGTCACTCGGAGCGCTGGGAGCAGGAGACTTAAACGCTGGCTTGAGCTGGGTAGTGGCCGGTTGGGGCGTGTCCATACGATCCTTGACCTTCTCCTTTCGCTTCGCTGGGGGTTCTGAAGCCCGAGCATCGGCGGGTTCCATTGGCCTTTTCTTGCTGAGCGAAGGTGTAGGCTTGGATTTCGGAATGGTCGCCAACGGTGTGTCGTCTTCCGAATCTGAATTCTGGGTTTGAGATATTTGTAGAGGATGGCTTGTTCCCAACCGTAAAGCTTCGAATTGGTAGAACTCCTTCCACGGTTTGGACGGAAGTCGCAACAGCCCCAGGATGTACTTCTTCTGCGATCTCTTGTATGGAAGTTTTACAAGACAACGAGTTTTACTGGAAGCTGCTGGTCTCTCGACGTCTTGTGACTTGCTAGATTCAGCATGAACTTTCTTCGGCGGATGTCCTACTTTCGATTTGACTGTTTTACGAGCAACACCAGGTGCATCTGGCTGTCTGGCTTTCTCATGACGAGCTTCGACGGTGTTCAGAGCCGCAGATTTCTGCTCAGCTGACTTCTGGTCGGCCGATTTTTGCTGTAAGCGAAGTAGTTCTTGCTCGACAATATCTGGGAGACCAGGTGATAGAAGACGAGGCAGTTTAAAAGGGGGCGACGTTGATTTGGGCGGAGTAGTGATAGGTGATGCATCAACTACGGAGCTTTTGACTACAATAGTATCTTGGCTGGGGTGTTTTGCCTTTGAAGGGGTGGTTGAGGAGGAGTTCTTTCCAGAATTAAGATTCCTGGCTTTCGCGAAGCTGGATGATAGAGGTTGTGATGTCGGCTCGTTGTCGAGATCTGCCGGCAGGGGAGAGAGTAATGGGGGAAGATTATGGGGTTTCTCGGTTTTGGTTTTTGAACCATATTTTGCTGATTCCGTAGATTTTGAGATAGTGATTACTTTCTTTGGGATAAGACCAGCTTGCGAGAAAATCGACTGTGGCTTTTGTGATTTGATCGGTGACGGTTTCGAGTCGGAGCGAGGTCTGACCGAGGTGCCAATATATCTTGGTTGCTCTATCTTCGTTCTTTTTTCAGCAGGAGTACTGGCAGAGTCCAAGGGTCTCTTCCTTGGGTCGGACACTTGTCTGGCACGCTTCGGAGATTGCGGTCGAGGTGGCAGGCCATGTTTCAGCACCTGAGAGCCGCGCTGGCTGTCGGTCTTGGAGATTGCTGCATGTTGATCCTTAGGTTTGATAGGATTGCGTATTGGTTCAGGATGCCCGTTCGTAGTCGCGCGAGACTTCTCTTGTGCTTCTGAATGTGTGGAACGAGGTTCGGGGGTTCTAAGAAGCCTGCATTAGCATGTTATGCGCAACAAGAGATTGTATGAACCAACCTGTGATCTGGAGCGGACTTTCCAGTTGGCGCCGAGTTGGTCATTGGGGCTGCTCCATTCTGCTTCACACCTGCCAATCCTCCTTCCATAGAAGGCACCCGCGACATTGGCGTATCCATAGACAAGACACTGGTAGTTCTCGAGTGGCCGGGTTTGCGCTCGGCGTCCGCAGGTAGCGATTTGGGAGACGGTTTGATTCCCGTCTTTTTCATGGCCTTATAATCTGACATGGAATACTTCACGGAAGCTTTCTTTGTAGTATTATTGAAAGGATTTGGAGTGGGAGTATTGCTGCGTGCATCTGTGCTTGCTGATGATGGCCCAGTGTATTCATCCTCCCAATTGCCTCTGGCTTGAGCTGTACCTCGATCCGCGTCGGCTACCAATGTCATGTATTGTAAGTCTTTTACTTCCCAAGGTTCGAATGGGGTATTGAGATTCTCGTGGACAAATTCTCGATTGAAAGGGTAGCTCGTGTGGACTTGAAGAAGATGAGGGACCTAAGAGTGCTTTGTTAGAATGCACACAAAGAACTACGCGGCGACGAGCTTACATGGGGGAGCTTGATGTCTCTGAGAGTAGCTATGTCTTTATTAAGAGCACTCAGAGCTGCTATATCTTTGGGTTTGTCCTTCGAGGCGCTCGGTTTTGTCCTCCCATTATCCATCGCGGATAATTTAGAAGTCACGGATCCTTGTTGTATCGTACAGGTCGTTTCGCTCATAAGGACGTCAGCGATGTGAGTCGCGACTCAAAAAGTTCGGGAAGAAGGATATCGAGTATGCGAAGCGGCTGCACATTCACGATGATGGGTGAGGGAGGAAGGAAGATATGCGCAGCTGGCGACGAGAGTGTATGAGGGACTGGGTGCGTTACTGGTGCTAGTACTGGCACCGCGCCGGCTCTAGCCCAGGTGGGTTTTTCGAATATCGATCGAAATGGGTGATGTAGCTCCTGTTCCAAGATCAAGGACAACTCATTGTCGCAAACCCGGTCCTCTCTCTCTCTCGCTCTCTCTCGCTCTCTCTCTCTCCGACAAGTGCAGGATCCAGCGCGCGCTCATAGAAATATGCGCGGCGCGGCCCCAATTGGTGACGCTATAGTTGTCTCAATCCGTCGAAGTTGAGGTCGAGGTCGAGATCGGGTCGGCAGCAGAAGAGTGGAGTGGTGATGTTTCGCAGAGGAAAGGTTGGTGTTGCGGGACGAGGGGGGGGGGCGGTCGGGGGGGGGTCGTGATTGTTTCCTTTCGGATGGAGTTGGTGGAGGTAAGGTGATAGCAGTAGTCTTAGGAGCGGTGAGGTGATCGTAGTAGGAGTAGGAGTAACGGTAGTAAAAGTGACAATAGTACCAGGTTCTATGACAATACCGCGGTGTGGTATTGTAGTGCGGTGATAGTACTATAGTAGTAAGAGTGGTAGTAAGAGTGGAGAGACTAGCAGAGACAATAGTAATCCAGCAGTCAGGGTGCAAGTTGTCGACGGGTGGCTGGGATATCGGGTGTGTGCGTAGATGTACGCAGGTGTGAGTGTACGCCGTACGTTTGTATAAGGCGTGGGCGTGTAGGCGTAAAGGTCACATTCAGGCACGTAGGCGCGACACACAGGAGCGAGCTAGGATTGGGTGAGCGTCGGGCGGGTGCTCATGCTTGCTTCCCTGCATGGGGCTCTCGCTCGGCCTTCACACGTGGAGATATAGACGCCAATAGACGCCAGTAGACGCCAGTAGACGCCGGTAGACGCCGGTAGACGCTAACGCCATGGTCTGGCCCCCTTTTGGACAAAAACCAGCTGGCTATGTCATCGACCATTATATTTCCGACCTTATTCGGCTACCAGATTCTCGAGTAGACGTGACGCTAGAAGCTATGGGCTCTAAGTCTTTAGGTCTGTAAGGCCACCACTCATCGTCCTGGTCACAATTAGTTCTCATAACGGCCTGCCCATCTAGAGCTTATCAGACTACATTACGTGGAGCATCTTGGCCCCACATGCACTCCATATGTTAAGTTAGATTTCTTGCTGGTTTCCTTGTGGTTGGGATCGCTCCTCAACATGTCTTGATTCTGCTTTTGAGTGGGAAATTTCTTCAAGAGCCTGCCTCTTGATCTACGCTAATTGTGCTCACTGCCACCATTCCCACTATTATACAGCTTGGCGCAGTATGTACGTCTATTCATACATCACTTCCCAAGAAAGATTAGCCAACGCTACAGTATACCAATCATGCCGCTGAAGCGAGTGCAAAACAATGATCGCATAACCACTTCCCCCTTGTGGGCCTTCCAGACCGCCTCGCGCAATCGCTGTGATAGAAACGGCCAGGACAATTCTGAGAAGCCTGGTTAGCAAAGAACATGTTGTACTACATGCCAGAAACTCACATAGGAAGTATTTCCACGGCAAACCAGCCTTGACGTAATTGGTACAGAAATACCGCAAGTGCAATCGAGGTCGCCTCGGATCTTTTCAGGCTGCTCATTGCTCATGCTCACATCCACAGATTTAGCTGTCTTGTTTTGCTGTGCTTTCAAAATTTCCAAGTAGGATACAAACTGGGCCTCTGTAATATCCCCCCGCATGATGAACGATTGGCAGTGCATTACGAACTCACGTTTCCGCGTGCTTTTGTCGGTCAACCATTCCTTGTTTTCCTCAACGAATTGCAACACAACCTTTGGGAGCCAATGCCGACTGGTCAGCTGTTTACTTGTGATGAACGGGTTCCAACGATTGATATAATCTTTTTCTTCGGGAGTCAGGTCATTGAAATCGTGGATCCCGTCACGGTGCTTGTTCTGTAGCCACGTTTCGTCCTTTTCATCGTCGCTAGACGGGAGATCCTCCCCTGGTATAAGTGGTCTTTTTGTTATCGTGTGGTAGGATGGTCGGGCAGTAATCGGTACCTTCAGGGTTGTACGTGGCCGAACAGGTATCTGTACAGTGCTCTTCTGCGGTTGGAGAAACACGATACCGTCCGAATCATTCGACGTATTCGGTGAACTTCGACGGGAGGTATGCAGCGACGAGGAGGCTGAGGGAGGACATGGTTTTTGGCTGATCTCCTCAGCTGTGAGATCGTGGTCTGGCCCCTTGCGGGCTTTCAACCAAGTATCATTGCTGTCAAGATATGCATCCAGATCGAAAAGACCCCTGGGTTTAGCTAGCTGCAACGTCTTTAGTGACTCGTCATTTCCGGCCTGGCAGCTCCTGGTCACTTCCACTAAGCACTTTATACGAGAAGGGTGTGGCTGCAATATTGAAAACTTGTAGTTCATATGCTCGTTGCACAAATGGAGCCTCAGTTGGTTAAGGGTCGGGTTCGGGCAATTGCAAAATGGACATGTCAAGCCCTGTATAACAATATGAGCCTTGATACCAGTCTCGACCCCGTCTGCCCTTCTAAAGTAGTATTCCACACTCATCCGTTCCCTTTCATCGGATGAGGCTAGAAAGTCCTGGGGATGTTGCTCTAGAGAAACTTTTCTTGGTGACAGTCCTTGAGCTTGAGCACTTAAAGTTTTAACATTGTATGTTGAAATCTCTGTGCGTCGTCTCTGAGAGCGAACATGCGTTATGGAATCTTCTACTTTTCTTTTCATTGGCGACGCGAGCAAAGTTTCGTTGTGAGCAGGCGCGAGTGGTGTGACGAGATGTGGATATTGAAAATTCGCTCTTTCGGCTCCATTCAACAGTAAGTAATTTGATGTCGACCATTGAATTTCTATACCGAGATTATAGTCTATCTGCTCTTTCTTGTCACCAAGACATAGCGCGAGCGGTACGAGCTGCTGTTGACGGCTGGGGCTAAAGATCTTATGTACGGTGCAGTAGAGACTCAACTGCATGCTTTTGGCGGGTATTCGTTCTATAACTTTACTAATAGGCCCTGGGCCTTTCGTGCTGTCTCTCGAAGAGATCCGAAGTGGCGGCCAATGTCTGTGATGACCGACTGGCTCAATGGAAATTTGAAAACGATAATCATCAGCGAAATCAAAAACTGGCTCAAGTTCCGTCGGGGAGCGCCGTGTCCTGAGGTACTTGGAATTCCTGCCGTCCCGATTGACGTATATATCTTTGGAAGAAAACAGGAAGGGGTGCGATTCTGTATCTAAGAATCTCCTCTTGGCATTTCCTTTTGGGTCCCGGTAAACAGACAGAACGTATGTCTTCACAAGCCGACACTTTGGCTCCCAACCTCTTCCACCATTTTGGCAGAAGACAGCGATCGAACAATTACACGGAATGTGAATCGTCCCATTCGCAAACCCCTTCAACGATTCTTCCTCGTCTTCTGCCTGTGAGGTGAGACTGATATCCCCAAAGTCGATACGCAAAGCCTCGTGAAAGTCAGGTAATGTCTGTGAAAACTTGCTAATCCTTCGAGGGGGCCCACGCCTGTCCTCAGGAGGCTTTGCGCCAGGGACAATTGGAGATAGGACTTTTGCAGTCCCATAGAAATTGCTAGGAGCAATTACACCCTTCTTGCCTGAAGGACGAGCAGCCTGGCTCTCGCTGGCTACTTCTCCGAATGGCTCTCTGATGCTCTTTTCGTTTTCGACGTCTGATAGCTCAATTCTTCTTCGTTTCGTCGGTCGATCTTCTAGGGTCTCCACCTTACGATCCTGAGCACCCAATGTGGGGTTGTTCATGGCAATAGCCGCAGGTTTAGATGGTGACATACCCATCTTGGCTAAAGTAGAACGAAGAGCCTTCTGGACATTCCGACGGAGGAATGGGGGAGGGCGTCTCCTGCTGAGAAAATTCGAGAAAAGAAGCGCACCTTCTTCGCCGAAGGTCGAAGTCATGGCTCATAATGGGCAGAGGCTAGTCGCATATGCTAGTGTATCTTCCATCAAAGGTGAAGGATCTTCCATCAAAGGTGAATGAATGTTACAAGGTGACAAGCGATCTCTTTGTGAGAATACAATCTGGAGATGCACAGAACCGCGATGAATGTTTCTTGGAGAATGTATATGATAGAGCGAGGTGAAGAATAGCTATGCGCTCCTAGTTGTACGGTACGGCAATGGACGCGTCGAGAAATTTGTTATATCGCGTGACGTTAAAGCAAGAAATGAAGGAAATCGTGAATCGCAGAAGGCGCTAGACTGGAAGAAAGCTTATTCATTAAGAAGCGATGTCGGGCGCCTTTCCATCAAAGTGTTTGATCAGAGACTTATAGAAGATAGGAAAAGGTCGCTTCGTATGTTGACGTCGCGCGACATGCGATAGAATAGACGTATGAGGGCCCAGCGTCGGAGTCGGAGTCGGAATCGGAATCGGAATCGGCCCCGGGCTGGGCACTCTTAGCCAAAATCGGCATAGCTCTATAGAGCAGGCCCCCCTCCCCCCAAGTGTGTATTGTCCCATCCTCTTTCGCACATTATAACACATTGTGTCAAACAAAATGAGTAAATAGACTATAGTGTGATTTGATAGATAAGCAAATATGTCTTGATAGCTTCCAGAGTGTCGTGTAGCAAGTCTCTTCTGCTTTAAATAGCCTCCGCTTGGTGTGGTGGTACATACTTCGAAGTATTATGGCTTGACACGGCATAGCTCTATCGACCGGGGCATATGTGAGGCGATAAGAAATCTTATCGCTCTGACGTTCACGACTGTCCGGCCGCATTCACACCCATTCACACCCATTCACACCCATTCACACCCATTCACACCCATTCACACCACCAGCCAACCTTACTTGTACTCAACAACACCTGGGCAGACAATTCGACCACAGCCGTGGTTCCATTGGTGCACTCTGTATACCTTCCGAACAGCCGCATATTTTCTAATTCGGCTTTATGAGAAGATTGCCAGCCATGGCTCCTGCTCCTTCACGCAGATCGATTCGGAATGCGCCTCGAACGACGAGAACCAAGCCAGCTATTTCCTACGCAGAATCATCATCTGACAGTAATTACGACTCCGAGCAGGACAATATAGCCAGGCGTAAACCGAGTACTCGATATACTCATACACAGTCTTCTAGACCTCAACGCCGTTCGCGCCAAAACCATGATCATGAGCACCACGAAGACGAAATTCAGAAGCCTAGCGCTAAGAAACGAAAACCAACAAGACCTATATCGTCGAGATCGAATAGAGCATCAAAGCGAGCGAAACGCCCCAAGCCTCTCGTGGCAGATGGCCCCAGTCCTATTATGTTTTCTGGAGTCATTCCACCATGGCAGACACTGCCATTCCAGATACTCGTTGAGATATTTCAATATGCCGCGTTCCCGATCTATGATGAGCGTACCTTCCAGCCAACACACTCGCAACGATGGCTCTTGGGCATGTCAAAGCTATGTCGTTCTTTTGCTGAGCCATCTCTAAACGCACTCTATTCGTCACCACCTCTAGTTCCGATGAGACAGGCTCACGATCTGGTACAAGTTGTCAGCGCAGACCCAGATTCGCAGGCATTCAGCTATAGGAGGAAAATAAGATCTCTTTGCATCGATGTTGGTCAGGTTGCTGCCTACTCTTTACAGGGTAGAGGCCTCCTCGATATCTATAGTTTAATCAAGGATTTGCCACTTCTCCGTGATCTGGAGTTCTATCATCAGAAGGATATGTCACCATACCGCGAACTTGATTCGCACATCAAATGGACTTACCCAGAGAATATATTCGAAGCCTTGGAATACGTCAAACAGGATGCAGATGCCTCAAAGGGGGAAAAGACAGCTGTCTGTATGCTGAGAAGCTGGCGATGGTCCTCCAGACTTGCTGGAAAGCAATGGCCACTTGAAAAATTAATAGAGGTTCATCTCAGGCCTTCTTTTACTGCGCTGCGAAAACTGGCCTTTACAAATTACCAAATGCCTGTCATCGGTAGAGACAATGAGGATCCTGCTCATGAAAATGTACTGGCCAGCTCTTTGAGGCCACTCAAATGCCTCGAGCACCTGGTCTTTGAGTCATCTACTCTTGTCAATTCGAAACTTCTAGCTCTCCTCCCCAACAACTTGCGCCATCTCGAACTGATCAACTGCTGGGAGGTGAATGCTGAGGAATTCGCGGAGTTTCTCCTCACTCATGGTGGAAATCTTCGCGAGCTTACTTTGAACCACAACCAGTCGCTAAGTTTATCTTTCCTTCCGATTCTTGGTGCTGCATGTCCAGATCTAGAAGTATTCAAGATGAACCTTATGTACTTCAACATCCACGCCACTTACCATGATTCGGAACCTGTCTACGAAAAACTCTTGCTACCAGCAGAAGTGCCTGTTTGGCCATCGACATTAAGAGTGATTGAGCTAATTCAACTGAGGAAATGGGAAACAATCGCCGCAGAAATGTTCTTTCAAAGTATACTGGATAGCGCAGCGACTCTACCAAATCTTCGGTATTTGACCATCCAGGCAACACTGAACATAGCCTGGAGAGATCGAGCATCATTTCGGGACAAATGGCTTGGGTCCATCAACCAGGTGTTCAAGAAGCATATGGTTCCTCCTCGAACACATTCAAAGGTGGAACCACTCCCTCAATCCAAGGTCCGCAAAGATGACAAATTCCGAGAGGTAATCCCAATCAGAGAAACAAAATCTGCGGCAAACCGAGTGTCAATAGGAACGAGTTCCCTCACCTCAGACCAATCCTCTTCTCCCCCCCGGGCATCTCCAGCTCGACGTTCGCAACGTTCTTGTGCTCAGCAATCCAAGGGAAATGCCTACGTCGAAAGTCCCGATTCTTCAGAGCCTGAGGAGGATCTTGATCAGTCATTTTCGCTCCAAAAGAGTCCTCGCCGCTTAGTCGGATTGGCTCGCGAGCTCAATATTCTCAAGCAAACGGCGGGTATCGACAGTCCGACCAAAGGACCTTCGTCTCCCGTGAATCCCAAACCCCTCGAGTCCTCCGATAGCGATACGCAGCGGACACGTCCGTCCAAAGCCACAAGTTCCCAATTCATTCAGGGAATGTGTGAAGTCGTCGAAGTTAGGATCGACAATCTGCGACCAACTGAAACGCAAGTTACGGAGGCGGATTTTCTAGACGAAGAAGTTTCTGGAGACGATGACTGGAATGGAGAAGATCCAGACGACTATGGCTACGCCTAATAATTGTACCTTTCTATACGCGTTTCACATTCTTGGTGTTGAAGTCTGTTAGACATTGCCCTTTTACTTCCAATTTTCACGCTTTTTGAATGGTATATTTGTGCTGTTAGATACAACCTATGGCCCTTGGGGGTTGAGCCCATGCTGTATGAATGAGTCGGAACAGGTTGACGGAGATGATGATACGATATGAACATGGGGATCGGCTGGGAAAACAGGTGTACAGGCATAAAAACAGGTGGAAATGGCAAAAGGGAACAGACCAAGGGACAAAATCTGAAAGTGCGTTTACTTATTAAATGTACAATACTTATTGTCGCACAGCATAGCATGATAGATATGTATAATATCTCGTAAAAGTTCGCTCGGGTGTCTTCTGCTAATGTTGCAACTACGCTTCAAGCTATGGATCGACTATGTATGATCGCCACACCAGTCAGTCTGTTTGTATAGCTCACCAGCGACGCCACAGGGGCAGCTGACTTGTCCAGTACACTGCTCAGGTGCCCTCCCGATGAACACAAAAAGGTCGCGCGCCGTCTAGGAGGTTTCTAAAGGCAGAAGAAGAGACTTACCACACCTTTACTCAAGCTTTTTTAGGTACTGTGACATCTTTACTGCGCTCCCAAGGCACAATATAGTTTGCCTATTTACTCCTCTTGTCTGACACAATATACTGCATTGTGCGAAAGACGTTAGGACAATACTAGTCGGCCGTTTCCTGTCCAATCCGAGACTGCCCCAATCAATATACACACAAGAACTGAAAAAGTTGTTACTATTCTGCGACCGAAATTTTAAATTCAGGATGTGAGTCACAGACGAAGTTTCTGCTATCGGAAGTCTCAACTAAACAGAGTCCATCTATTCTCAGTAATCCAGCATTCTTTCTTTTCTCTACCTATGTCTATCATACAGACAACCCGAAAAACAGAAATCCCAAGCCAAAAAGGGAACGCCAAGCCCAATGAATCTTCTATATAATTCCCCATTCATGTAGCTACATTTCAATCAGTGGTATCCATGCCGTTCGCGTCGCCTGTTCTATATTCCAGTATACAAGTCATCAATCAATCCCTTTACTCCAATTGCTACGAGAGACGCTAATTTACAGCAAGTTTGTCCTCCTTCCCGGACCATCCATTGCTATTTTCCCTCGGTCTCCACGTTTCTTCTTGCCGGGTTCCTGGTGGGAGCCAGGCGGCGTTACTCGACCCTCTTGCTCGACCGCCACGCCCCGGGCCATCGTCAGATTTCTTATCGTCGATGGTTGAAGTGGAGAGCGCATAGCCATTGGAGTAGCCCCTGATGGAGGGAGTGCTTGTTGGTGATTCGAATATCGTTTCTTGACGATTTATGGGGACGTTGGAAGTTGGGAGGAGGGATTCAGGTTTGATGTTTAGATTTGCGGCTTTGCGATCTGCTTTCTTGCTGTTCTCATTTGTGCGATCGTAAAGATACAGTCCGAAAAACGTGAGGGCTATCCCGAGTCCCTGAACTTTGGTGGTAGGGTTTTGGAACCAGATGATGGCTATAACAACGACAAAAACTCGCTTGATGAGGGAGGCCACGGAGTAGGTGACTGGAGAGACCATAGAGAGCAGGACGAATGCAATAATGTTTTGTCCAAAGTGGAAAGTGCCATTGAAGATGAATTCCAGGGCTAAGCGGCTGTGATCGAAGGTATCCTTCTCGTGCGTGAGGTCTACAGTGCCCGAGGAGAGGAAGTCTAGCAGGAGTGTCAAGCCTTCCGACCAGAACCAAATCGGGGATGTGAGGAGAAAAGCTAAACCCGAAGAGTAGCAAAGGAGATTGAGTTTGTCCAACTTCTTCGTGTGTGTATGTAGTCCCGCTGCTTCTGCGGCAGCTGCTTCATTAAAGAGCCTTTTGGAAAATATATTCTGAGTGACGAATATTATAGCTGCAAGGAAGGCGTAAAGAATCCCAAAAATATTGCCGCGGAACTCAGCAGAGCAAGCGAGCATGACGCCCATAGTGAGGGGTATCAGGGAGAGATACGTGGTGAGAGGGTATCGAATATCGAATATCAGACGGTATGCGAAGACTGTGAAAAGAGGCGATAGTCCTTTGATGGTATGGACAAGGGATACGGGAATTTTCGCGGTTGCGGTTGAAGAGAGCAGATGTCCTCCAATTTGGAAGGCCGCAAGAGGCATGGTGGTTATGAGCACTTCACGCGAAGGATATCGTATGCCATGTCTTAACGCTGGTATCGAATGCTTAAGATTTGGGAAGATATTCGCTAGCCACGAGAAAAAGAGGCAGAAGGATGCGACAAATGCGAATTGGATCATGGTGAGGGTCGCGGGCTTAGGGAACGCATTGAGAATGGACTTCGAAGACGTATTCGTGAGCGCACTCGACATATACCAGATAATGCACAGAACCTACACGCAATTCGAGCACAATCAGCATTTGGAGCATATATTGACCCGGAAGGATTACTAACAACTAATTTGGGCGACACAGGTGCTTTGAGCGCATCCGATATCTCGTGCACATTCGCACTAACACTTGCTCTTCTCCCCCGTATAGTCTTAAACGCATCGCTCAAACTCTTCTGTCTGCCATGACCTCTTCCTCCGGTGCTAGCAGTTCCATTGCTCCAGCCCCCAGCCCTCATTGCACTATCTCTTCGCGGTTGCCAACGGTCAACGGCCGGCGAGCCATTGGTATATCCATTTCCTGTATGTGTTGGACTCGAAGGATACTTGTATGGCGATTGCCCATCCGTGAGCTCAGTATGATCGGGAAACTTTTCCATAGAGGATCGTATGTTGGCCTTGTTCGTATCGCCAGGAAATTTGAGGTTCGCGGCTCGAGTTGCTGAAGACGCTCGTGTTGAGTGAGGCATCACGCTGGGATTTAACAATAGAGGGGTCCGTTTGGAGGCATGTTCATTGGATGAAGCTACTTATCCAGACGTTCTGGCTTCGAGTATGTGGCGTGGCGTAGAAAGGATTTGGGAGCTTCTCAGACATGACAGGAAACAAATGAAGGTTCCCGGGTAATCCTCGCGAAACAGGCGCGCTACTCCGGATGGGCTTAATATAGATTTTCTACCATCGTATGTAGCTCGCGGCGGCTAAAACACGCGGCAGGCTGGTATCAATTATCTCATTATCTTTCGCACACGATAGTAAATTATTTTGAAACGTAAGGAGTAAAGATACTCAAGTGTGTCATGTAAGCTGAGTCATTCCGTTATGTTATCTTGAAAAGGTCGTGAAGGGTGTACTAAATCTCTTCTATCCTTCGCGAATTCCCCTCGTTGGCGTCCGGCTGGTTTTGTTCTAATATGCTTCCCCATATCTCCCAATTACATTACGGAGGGAGTACCTAAGTACAGCATTTTAGAATTTGACATTTCGTATCTGGAAATCGCCCGACACAACGTTCGCCATATGTGAGGGGATTGAACCTCTTAGAGTACCATCACAATGATCAAGGCGCAATCGGGGTGGCTTCCGCTCGGCAAGATGCATGTGATTAAGGCCGTACATTTTGTGTGCCCTGGAGATGCTAGATATATGTTACACTCAATCGATACAAATTCCTAATAGGACCTTTTAAAGACCATCCCTGCCAACGCCATGCACAACTCCGTAGCTAAGAATTCTTAGAATCTATAACTCCTCTCCCGCTTCTCACCCCTCTTTTCTTCATCTCTCTTTTGTCGCTTTCGGGATTCCTGAGCGATCATGTCGCTCAGATCCTCTTGATCCCAAGCACCTTTCTCCTCTTTCTTCTTCTCTTCGAATCGGCGTTGAAGTTCTTCCTTGCTGACACGATCCTCGTTTTGGAGAGAGTCCGGGTCGAGGGACACATCTACGTCTCCAGGCTTCTTCCGCTTTCGGGTTTCGTCTTCCTGCCCGAGAACAGGAAGATTGGAATTCTGGGCGCCACGAACATCGTACGCCCGCTCTCCACCGAAGAACCCCTCAGCCCGGATCTGTCGTTCGGGAACGACTGTGTATGCTGATCTTGGTTGGGTGGACTCTTCAGTTTCTGTGCCTCTCCTCTGTTTGCGTAGGTCAAAGTCACCACCAACACTCATGTCACCCGGATATTCTGATGGAACTGTTGATGCCATGCCACCAGGGGTTTCCAAACCACTTGGCGTTTGTAGTCCAGCTCCAACATCTTCTTCGTCATCTTCCTCCTCCTCTTCGTCGCTTTCTTCCTCTTCAGATTCCTCCTCCGGAGCTTGAAGTTCGCCCCATAATGCTCTTTCGACAGGCTCACCCAATTGATTGTTCACTTGGGGCTGTAATACACCGAAGATATCTCCACCGAAGAGTGGTCTATTAAACTCGTCCACGGGAGGCTTACCGTATCCGCCAGGGTGAAAGCCCCAGGCACCTCCAGGTGGTGGAGGCGCATTCAGACCTGGTATTTTCAGAGAAGGATATGATGCCGGAGGTCCGAATCTTTGCTGATTGATAAGCCACGGAGGAGGTGCCCCTGGAGGAATGTTGAGAGCATCTTTCAGGTCATCACTTAGCTCGCCGGGCCGCAAATGCTTTAGGTTCGTTTCGTACTCCTTGCCTTCGTAGTAGACCTCGCCAAATCGAGTCAGTTCAGGCTTGGTCTGAAATCGGAAAAAGGCTTCATATAGCTTTTGGTAATCAATATCAAGTTTTCCCATCTTTGGCTGAACCCGCTCCCTCTGCTTCTGCTTCAAACTAGCTTGATCCTGCTTTTCTAAAACTGCGTCGCGCATTTCGGCGATTCCTGTTTCTTGGATGAATTTCGGCAGGGCGAACGGCGGCTTTTCGACACCTCGCTTCGATGATAGATATTCGCGCTTGAGTGACCAGTGGTTCGGGACGGGGACGACATTCCGATACGACTTGATGTGAACAAGCAGCCGTGGATCTGAGGCCGATGTATCTGTCCAATCCACCAATTCCGGTTTCTGCACAAGGGCTTTCAATTCCGCGACAGACAGTTTATCTCGTTCCTTTCTCTTCTTCTTCGACAACTTTTGTTCTTTATCTCCGTCCTCGTCCTCATCTGGTATGTCGTCGTCGTCGCTGTAGAATACCTCGCCCTTGTCGCCATTCTTCGCTGTTTCTGCAGCTTCATCTTCCGCATGATTCGCACCGAATCGTTCGAGTATCTCCTTATACATCGCATAATTGGGGTCGTCTTCACTAATGTCAACCTCAGCGAGCTCTTCGCTGATAGGCTCATCGTCAGGCTTTGAAGGCTCCTCTGGATCTGGCTTTGGCTGTACCTCTGCTTCGGGTGCTGGAGTGACCTGGCTAGCAGTTAGGAATATGCGACGCGTTGGGGGAGCTCTGATACAGACCTCGACTACCTTTTTCTGTTCCTTCTTCTTTGCGCGCCGCATCTGATTCTTCGTCATTTTTGGCGCCATCTTGGCGGCGGGCGTTAGATGGCTCTGACCCAATTGACTGCCTCAGCTTATTCTGTCAACGTTCTCGATGGCGACGGTACTGAGATGTCTTGACGAGTGGATGCTATGGAAGATATTCCAGACGTGGCTCCAGGTTGTCGCGATCGATTTTCGGTTACTAGTAGAGAAGTGTCGGATAAATGTCGTCGGTAAAACATATTTCCGAGATACATCGAGGGGAGTAACATCACACATTTACTCGGCTCCCAAGGCACACTTAGTGATAGTCTATTGTGTCTTGTCATTTGGCACATTGCACTATAGTGTGAGAAAGACGATGGCATAATACACACTAGCGTGCCGTTTTTCCTATCCACGGGGAGCCACGTCGAGGACTGAAAGCTGCAACAAATCTTATTTACCTTGCTTTCTCTTATTGTACATTTTACTCTGCGCTCCTAGCGGAGTCGCAATGCATCTACACATATTTTGTTTCCTCTATGAGCCCAGTCCCTCAAGGTCGAATGTCGTCGCGACTCGGAAATATTGACACAATACATTGCCACGTCAGAATGCATCCAAACTTCCTTACTGGAGTAGAGCTATAGTAAGAGCGATTCAATTGCTAGATGTTTTATGTTTTTACTGAATTATCCAATGGTAGCTAGGATTTGCAAGAGACTACTTGGGCAAATAGCTGGGATTTTTAGAACGTATCTCTCTGCTTTCTCCCTAGCGCACAAGTCGTTAGAATTCTAGGAAGAACAGGCCACGCATAACCATCGTGTCTAGCGGCAAAGATATCCAAGCTTCGACTTTCATCTCGGGCTTGAAATACAATAGCATATTATAGTGTGAGATTTCAGGTTATATTTATAGATACCAGACGTACATATTGCAATTATGCGACGGTTCCACTAGTGCGTTGAACTGGCCGCCCCTGTCTTCACTTTCTTTTACTAACATCAGTACCAATACTTCGATCAGATAGCAAGCCTTTTTCTTCCAAGTTAGTCTCGCGGCAAGAAGCTAGCACTGTAAAGTATCATTACGAGTCAGGATGTTGGAGATTTGGCTTTGGGGCCCTCCCGTGATAAATACTCACTTATGAAAAGGTATAATATTATTTAGGTATGTTATTTAAACTAGCACTACCCCGTAGACCTTCAGCACTAACTCACATGTGCGGACTGCAGACTACATTGTCACCCCCGAGGTGAGAGTTTCCACGATAGAGCGGCTGTATCTCGCTCATATGGTTTCCAAACGAAAGTTTCTTGTTTTATTCGTACAGACGAGTATAAATCCTGGCCAAGTCTCGTGTTGTTACCGCCACTGACGATGATCGTCTGTCTGATGTACGACTTAACGGAAGCTAGTTGCTAGTCAAGAGGAACGGGAGCTCGTATATGTGAAAACGAGCCTTTGAAACCTCTATGATAGAATGCGTTAGGATCATTCGCACGCATAGCTTTGCTTGTCCTCTAGTCCAATGCTGTAGAACGAGCTCGGCTAGACGGCCCTTGTGCTCTTTCCTGTACTACTACGGTATTGCTTTTGCCATGAGGTGAGGCCACTATCGTAACTTCCTCTTTTGCTCCAAAACAGCGTAGAAGTCCGTATACTTAATCATTCAAGAACTTCCTTCGACTTCCTGTCGTCGGTTTGCATCATTCACCAACAACCATTTCAGGCACATATCAATAAGTAGTAACTGCGCCACTCAAGACTTTGCATCACCACTCGAACTATTATATCAACACTTTATCCGACTAGCATCTATTCATATTCGCTGCTCGCACTTTATCCTTCACCATGCACGCTTCATTCCTCGCCATTAGTTCAGTGGTAGCCTCCGTTGTTGTATGGATTCTTCAAAGCCCCCTTCGTGTCCGCAGTACTAATGCAACTCAGGCTCAATCATCTCCATCTCAACCTCTGCCAACGGGCACAAACCTCGCTCTCGGCGACAATTGTAATCCGGCGATCCCAGACGCATGTGCCAACGGTGTGGATTGTTATGCCACAAACTTTATGCTGATGCCACGATGTGGTAACTTCCAAGCATCATGTACTTCAGACTCGCAATGTGCATTCAACACCTGCAATAAAGCACAGGGACCAGGACTAGGACTTTGTAATGGATTCATCGCCACAACTACAACTTCTTCTTCATCCTCTGCTACCGCCTCCGTCACTGGGCTTCCTCTCGGATCTGATTGCAACCCATCTTATCCTGACGCTTGTGCGAATGGCGTCGATTGCTATGCAACAAACAGCATGCTAATCCCCCGCTGCGGCAATTTTCAATCATCATGCACTTCGGATGCTCAATGTGCGTTCAATACTTGCAACGAAGGTTTGTGTAACGGCTTCCTTTCTACATCGAAGAGCCTTTCCACAGCCACACCGACTACTTCGTCAGTCTCATCAACTGGTACTGGACTGCCTCTTGGTGCTACCTGTTCTCCGTCGATCCCAGGCCAGTGTGCCAACGGCGCTGATTGCTACGCAGCAAATTCCGGGTTAATTCCTTCCTGTGGAAACTTCCAGGCAAGCTGCTCTTCGGATGGACAGTGTGCGTTCAACACTTGTGTGAACGGTCTCTGCAATGGTTTCTTGTCCTCAGCAGTCGCTACTACTACTAGCTCGGCTACGGGCATGCCGTCGACTCCTGTTGTCAGTGGAAACTCCTCTCGTCCTCTATCAAGCAGTAGCCCAACCAGCCCCCTTTTCACTGGTGACTCTTGTAGAGTAAGCCGCAGCCTTAAGGGCCTTCTGGCTATTGCCGCCTTGATTTCATTTTCATTGTGATCTGTGGGTGGTTATTAGTTGCATCCGCACACGACATGTGTGCGACTTACCATAGATAGGGCTTGAGTGATTAGGACGAAATTTAGCATGGGTGTTGTTTATACGAAGAGGTAGCGGAGGTTCATGGGGGAGGAGGGTTGATAGATTATCATGGCATTCATTACGATGGTTGTGTTTGCTAGGAGCAATGGTACAGAAGGCAGGTTGGCAATCAGCCAAGAGGATGCAAATAAAGCTTCGTGCGTCATACCTCACCATTTCTGGATCTATTTCTTTAGACATACTGATCGTGCGTCACTCCTGAAGGTTTTGATCAATGCTCAAGTCGCTAAGTGGCTGTACTTTCTTCTAGCACAATTGGACCGATGTGTGTATCGCTTGTGATCCAAGAATCCGCGACGCAGATCGATCCATTCAACGCAAACGGACCTTCTTTTGATTAAAAGGACTTATCTTTGCGCTCGTGAGGGAATTCAGTTCCTTAATGTGCCTCGCCATAAGCCCGCAGTATAGTACAATTGAATATGCATTGCCTAGGAGGAGGTATGAAGACTCTCGTGTCCTATAATTGACCAGAATTGGCGTCTCGACTATTCTGCATCCCACTCTTCTGCACCTCGCCTCTTATTGTACACTGTCGTACATGTCGCTAAGATGTACGGACGTACTGATCTCGTTATGCAGTCTTTGAGGATTCAGGCTCACGTCTTCCCAAGAACGGATTGTGAATTTTCTTTCGTTGCACCCTCCCCCTGGTCAACGGCATATTTAGTCAGACGTCAAAATAGAACACATTCTTACAAATTACCCCACACTTCCTATTCAGGATGGCACACCTTGTCGGCATCTGCACGCAACCCCTGGACCAGTTGCAGCACCATGGGAATTCCGCAGGGGCCGGCTCGAGGCCAATTTTCAGTAACAAGAACTAGCGATGCGTAAGTGGCTGTAAGCTGGTGAGGTGGTTAGGTGGGAAATGGGAAACGGTAGATGGTATATGGTAGATGGTATATGGTAGATGGTATATGGTAGATGGTATATGGTAAATGGTATATAGTAAATGATAACTCGTAAATGCAACGGCGTAGCTAAACAGAGAAAATTACCCATCCAATCTTGTGGTTTCAGATCCATCCCATCTTCATCGCAATCCGGCAACACACACCTTGTCACGCCACGCTACCATACATACCACACGATCTACACGTGGGGTAAAGAGTTTACAGTACTATACATAGAGTTCTCTAGTCTCTTCTGTCCGTACTGTATCTACCGGATAGTCATGCGTGCGTCGTATCAGACTGTGCAGTCCGTACTCAGTTCCACGGGCAACGTTGTCTAAACTCCGTAAGGCTTACTACTTTGCTGACATGGGCCATTGGTGCTGAGGAATTGATGAGCTGGAACCACTCGATTGCTTCAGTAGCCGCCGTCATATCACAGCACCTCGAGGACACACTTCTGCGCCATCCAGACCACCATCCCAACACCACCTCGTCGTCGGCGATCCTATCTGCCAGCGGCACGGTCTTGAAGGGTAAATTGGCCCAGAGTCAGACAAGGAGGCGGAAGATGTATGCAAAGAGATGTGGTCACGGTCCAGAGGAGTTTCCTTGGTCGGTACGAACGAGCTCTTCGAAGTGATACAGTATCCCAAATCACCGTTACATCTGACTTCATCCGAGTGGGTGGAGGTTCGTCTGACGACGGTATTCTGGTGTCACCAGTGGGCATGACAATGCGTTTACGAGCTGGACGATCGTCACGGCTCTCAGCCCTGTACCAAATTGCTGGACGAGCAAGACGAGATAGTGTTCCGTACGGACGTTGCTGTACTGTACTGTACAGTCTTCTGTTCCGGAGCTCCCCCACACGTACGCCTTGTACATGTGGGCTGGCTTCGCTTAATAATATGCAGCCAGACAATCTGTTCAATGGCATTTGGCTTTGGACGCCTCTCTTCCACGTCCATTTTGTTTTCCATCTTTTCAACAGCGCCTCGTTCGTGCACCGAGAACCTTTGGGTATCGACGGAGTACCTCGAAGTACCTCGAAGTACATGAGAGATCAGCTCCGCAATCGGTGACAAATCACCAGGAATCTTCCGAAGAGTGAGTATCTTATGCGAGGCTGCACATCCTTCAGATTTACGCGTACGGTAAAAGGTATCTGCGGTTGTACTCCGTCATCCTCCAGGCTCTTAGGCTGCCAGCCTTCTAAAGAGCGAGAGCCGGTTGTGAGCCTTAACTAAAGATCGGTGGCAGTGCTTTTCAACGGAGTATGCTGCTACGTATACGTAGGCTTTGATTGCTCTTTTCATCGAATGCAGAGACGTGATAGGAAGGAGACTCGAACGTTTCTCTTGGACTTCATCCGGTGCCTTAGATTTGATGCACTTGAGACTGCTCAACTCACCCATTGACCTATGAAAGGACTCTTGCTGAAGACGTCAATTAACATTGCGGCGAGCCTCCTCGGAGGCTTAAACTGTATGGGAAAGAGACGAAGCGGTGGGGTGGTAATGCAGGTGGCGGATTGGGGATCATGTCCCGATGCATGTCGCTTGATGAAGCAGCGAAACCTCAACTTTACGGTCGCCATGTTGAGAGTTCTCCGTATGCACGACGGTGCGACCCAGCCAAGCCCTTCAGATCTTTGGACAGATTCTGCCCCGGGACATCCCTGCAGTTGCAAAAGGCGCCTCCATTATATCGTTAAAGGAAGAGGCTCGCAGGCTCGAAAGCTAGGCTCCCAGAGAGTATTACGGCAGTACAGGACCTCATAGTAAGACCTACCTACATATAGATATAAAGGAAGTGCGAGGATCTACAATTCGAAATGTTCTATAACCACTTCGTCAGTCTCATCCAACAAAACAATATCACATCGCCAAAGAAAATGTCACCCGGAAGAGCCACTGGTGGAGCATGGAATGGTGCGAATGGGCCAAGAATACTCACTGAAGCTCAACGCCAACGCAAAAGAGAAAGGGATCGAGCCACGAAACGGGAAGAGAAGCAAAAGAATCAACAACGTCTGAACGAGCTGGAAGAGACAAAGCAATTTGCTTCTCGGCGAATTAAAGAACTCGAGGCCCAAGTTGAAGTACTTTCGAAGTCTTGTCAGTGCAAGGCTGCATTGGGCATTTCGACTACGAACAGCCCAGGAAGAAGTCACGACTATTCCTTGCCATGTCGTACTTCCACTATGACTTCCTATGACAGTTCTAGTCAGATAGGTAATGATGCCACACCACCACATCATTCAGCCAAGCTTTATCTAATTCGATTCCAGATCCAAGCGAGACTTCATCAGCGAACTCGCCAAGCAGTTATCAATACCCTCAAGACTCGAGACCTGAGTACACGGAACCCACGTACAGCCCCGAAAGCTATGAGTTTCTCTGTGACAGCAACACTAGTTCAGTGCCTTATAGAATGCAAACTACTTCATCTTCACAGGGCTACCAGTCTTCGAGCATGGCTCCTACGACTTGGGCGACGGCTTTACATCCTATTCCAGCAATCATGACCTCATCATATTCTCCTCACGCTCCCCACACGCCTTTATCGAGCCATGAACAACGGAATGTGAGTAACAGCGCAAAGCAAAGCCCGAAGGCGACAAAGACTAATGATTTCGGTGTAGTATAATTGGGAAGGTCACTCCGAGGAAAGGAGGACGTCAAATACATACTAAAAATATCCTTTCAATAAAACAGAATGCTTGAAGTGATCTCAAGACTAATGGTGATCTCAAGACTAATGTCTTGGTTGGATTGGGACATTCCCTTATTACAGTTGGACAACAACAAGGACTCGAGGAGAGTTAAAGATCTGAGATGTGGATTTTGCTGTAGAGTGCGCTTCAATAATTTCCTTGTGTTCAGGCGGTGGGATATCAGGTAGCAATTGGGTAAGGTCTACTCTCCAAAAGTACAACAAAGCTGGTGCTAACGCTACAACAGCGGCGACAGATCTCAATTCAACATTGATTCCCCCAGCTTCTCCCAAACTCAACTCGGGGTAAGTGTTCTGCAAGTCTTCGGATTCACGCACTCTCTCGCTTCTATTTCATCTCGGCACGCGATACCGAGAATGGCTCTTACAAGATGGGTACTGACTGACGTTTTCAATAGACACACACTGACGCTGAACTTGCACTCCTAAAGTACGCATTGCTTGCATTTTGTTCTGCTTATATGACGAAGCCACTTCCTTGTTTTCAGATATCATGTACTTCGTTCTGGCGTTACATCATTTTTCGGCCAACTCGGGCCAACATCAGGAAGGTTACCTGTTCGCAGGCAGGGCAAGAGGACTTGATGGCACTAGAAGAAGTAACGAGGCCAGCCTCATTACGATTCAATAGGTCTTACAGGTCAGTGACAAACACAATATGGAGGCGAGTTCCAACTTCAGGGGTCGCATGTGGTGTGTGGAAGTGTAGGATTACAGTATTGAAAAAGGAGGCGTTGGTTCGGTAGGCGGGCAGTCAGGTGGAGGCGAAGTACATGTACGAGGCTTCGATGATACCCACAGAAGAGGAATATTATACGGGAGAACTTGTCTACCTACCAGATAATTAAACTCTATGCTTACAAGAGGCGAGGAAAGGTCACGAACGTGAGGGATATGCAAGTCATTTCGTCTCTGTGACAGGTTTTGTGATCTGCATATCAGGGCTCGAGTGACGATGACTGACTTGTGTGATGTGAGTTTAGAGTTCTGATATGAGGATCAGCTGGCTTTTTGAGTGGCGGAGTCTCTCAGCCCTGTGTGATAGGGGAAGTTGGAGAGCGATCCTCAGGGGAAAATGATTTAAGATCCATCCATGGATTTGAGACCTAGGTCCACGGGTATGAGATGGGAGTAATCATGTGATGTGCGAGTCGCTCTGCCGGTTTCCAAGGTTGTCATGGAATCCTGGCACTCAGCCCCCATCGAACATTTCCTAACTCAGCTAGTAAAGCGACTTCCTCAGCTACGACGGAGTCGACGCGATAATAGCCGTGCAACCATTGCCTTGAAGCGCGAGAGTTGTTGGAAGCATAACCAACATAGTGGTAGCGCATGGTGTTACAACCATGGTGTGGCTTAGATAATAGCCTCATTCCTCTGGAGAAGCTTTGGGCGTAAACATTCTGCGTGCTCTATCAGTCATGAACTCTGCCTCGAAGATGGATGTAGTATTGACGCAAAAACTTGTAATAGGCGGGAAAAGTCTAGAGCTTGGCGGGAGCGGTGCTACGAGAAGGATTCTCTGTAATCAGCAACAGAGCTTTGAAGATGTCCCAACAGTTATAATTACCAAGCATTTAAAAAAGACCATCATACCAAACCACTTGAATTGGCACTTTTGACGGGTAGGAGATAAGACACCTGCATGCAGCGACTTAAGCGCCGGCGGGTCGACATCTGGTCATACACTTACATGAACTTACATGAACTTGAAAAGGACCAGGTCCAAACAACGATGACTGCATGCTTTGACCTATGCACTCCAAAACCACGCACCCAACGCAAACAATACAGAGAAAGTTGAACCGCAAGTCCAATACTGGACCTGGGATTGAAGGCTGCGAGCTGAATACGTAAAGATGTGGTACAATTAAGGTTGCCCGAGATCCGCATCTCCATCTGGCCCCTGGCGGGTCGCAGGATTCTTGCGTGCTGCAAGGCCGGACTTAAGTGACCAATGTGTACGACTGATTCCATTGAGACAATCCAACAAGTGCTAAGATGGCACAGCTCGTGTCCTGGCATTCATCCTCAACTCACGAAGTTCTTCTCTTTGGACCGGTGCCTAGAGAGGACAAAGGAAAGATATCCGTGATGCATGTGACGGCGTGGGGGCCAGGTCTTACAAAGCTTGAGAATGGTGGAAAGGAAATGACAGCGCTTAGAGCGTCGAGATGTTCATGAGACGGAGCAGGAATAGGCGCGGTTGTGGCTGTCGTTGGGGTCGATGAGGAATGCGAGAAGCGAAGATGCTTGCAAAGCGCTTGAAAGGGGGATCACGCTTCTCCATTGACTTTAGCCGGTCGCTTCAGAAGGCCAACCTTCAATTGTTATGTTTTTTTATCATTTTCATCGAGCTAATTCATAAGGTTTCAAGTGAAGTCTCAAGAATCCGGCAAGTGGTAATCTCGTGTTGTCTAACGAATCAAGTTGAGTCGAACTTATCTGTTTCGGTTTGCTCGACTGTCCTATTCAATGTCCGATCTAACATATAGTACTTAGGAGACTGAAGATCGGTATCTGCCCTGTCTACCGAACAGGAATTACCTCGAGAAAACTCATGTCGAGAAGACAAAACAAGAAGACCTTCGCATTCAATCGCCTCTGTATTTAGGTACTCCAAGCCTCTTCGGTTAGTCCTCACTAATACACCCTTCGAGACCAAGCAGAATTTCTAAGTGAGTGACCAATTGACGTAATTGCGACACAAGATTTGGGCGATCTTAAATATTTGATGAGATGGGTATCCAGCCACCTGGTGGACAGAAAATAGCAGGCTAGTGTACATTGTCCCTTCATCTTTCGCACAATATAGTTTAATGTGCCAAATAACAAGAGTCAATAAATAGAGTGTGCCTTAGGAGCTGTGGATATATTACAAATCTCGAAGACGTATTTTCTGTATTTGACAACCTCCACGGTGTGCCATTTTTGATGTCCACCGGGAGCCAGCTCAAGGCTTCATACTGATGTGTCTGCAAGTTGCTTCCCAGCTATCGAAGAAGACATGTTCCCACATTAGTCCTCCCCGCTTTTCTTTCGTTCGACGGTACCAAGCCTCCGTACTTTCACACTGAACCATTTTCAGGTCATTCTCGGGTCGTTTCTGGTCTACATCTGCAGGCAGTGGCGCGTGAGATGTACTACTGGCTGATGTTCCTTGTGGCACATGAGAATCAGAAGTATACGGATTTATAACGCTATGTATGGCGGGGTTTTCAATAACGTCCGTAGTGACATGGGAAGTTGTCGAGAGTTGAAGCTGCCGAGGTTGTTGCCTAGTGGTTTCGATAAGCTCTACAATTTGAGAGTCGATATCCATGGCATCATTGTTAACATCACTTCCTACTGTTGACGTGCGAACATCTGCCGACGGCACTGGTCTTGGGCTGGTCATGTTTGACGAGTTAAGTCTTGCGGCAACCTCCAGCGCTCTTCTCTTCTCCGCAGACATCATGGGCTCAGGAGCATCTGTCTCCTTACGTTTCAAGGTTGACGTGTGTATTTGGTACAGTTTGGGGGGATCTGTGCCAACGGGGACACTTTTCAGTCGTCTTGCATAAGGAAGACTCGCTTCGCTAGTGCCCATCAGCACAAATTTCCGGTAAAGGTCAATTCGCGCAGATGCCCATCCGGCGAAACATTCAGCTAAATACATTTCGTCGTCAGGGTTACTTTCTCTGCCCAGAAATATGATCCTGTCCTCAAGCTCATCCGGGATGCTATTGTAAAAGCTAGAAGACTCGGTCGGATGGAATTTCAAGTCCCCTCTTTCGCAGACCGAGCGGAGAAATGCATGAGTTTCGAATCTGGTATTGCAACTTTCGTAGCCTAAGCCCCTCGTTTTGGCGTCAGCGTCGACTGAGTTTCCTTTGTACTCCTTGTAAAATCGTTCCCGTTCTAGTGCTTTGGCGTTCGCTAGGTCTAGTATGTAACCCATAAAGTTCCAACAGGTGGCGAGTTTCCAAGTCATTGGGTTATTTTGCACTTTTCCTTTTCCGAATTCATTGCCAAAAAACCACCTCAAAACTTTGTCAGTTCGTTCGGGATGAGAGATTAGAAAGCTCGGCGCTAAAAAGATGACTCCACCATGAGGGAAGAGGCGCCCAGCACTTAGTCTACCCATTTCTGCATCTAAGCTCATGAGCTTTCGTTGTTTGTAGATGGGATTGTCTATCGAGGGAAACGCCAACGTGCGCGAAGCCGAATCAGATATATACCAGAAATGAAATGTAACATGCTTCGCTCGGAGCATATTTTGCAGAGAAGGGAGCTCGTCGACTTCGCTAGCCATACTTTCATGCATGAGAATTGTTCCAACAAGACGGTCTGCGAAGAATGCCCAAGCTCCTGGATTGTTGCTGTTGTAGATCTTACAATTGGGACGACATGCTAGCAGATATTTAGCAACAGCATGGCATGTTTCCATAGCATGGGATGGAAACATCAAAAAGAAATTGTGAGGCGATCGATCTTTGTCCGCCACGCGAGGGTGCAATGTGTCAATAGAAAGCTCGTGAATGGATTCAACTAAGATCCTCCTGTATGAGGGATTCGCGGATTTTGAGGCAGATTGCGCTGCAGCGGGCACAGAGAGGCAAGATCGAATACTGCAATTCCCTTTGAAAAGGATATATCCTAACTTTGCTCCCCTTGGGAGGGAAGCTTGATCTAAGAAGTTCCATTCTTCTCTTCCGGTGGGGTAGACAAGCATGTTGCAATCGAGAAGGACTGCTACTAATCCAGAAGATAAGAGAGTAAGACTTTCGGCAACTTTGTCGAGTACGATAGTAGCATTCGCATCTCCGGAGTCTGCTGGCGTCAAACAACTTGCCCATAAGAAATTCTGTTGTCTAGAATCGAGTTGGGTAAAGAAATCTCCAGCCGAGCATTTTTGGTTGAATTTGATCTCGCTCAGAGTAGCAAACGTTCGACGCCATTGTTCCTCGGCTGATGAGGAATCTAGGTCACCTGTATCTAGGAGCACGGGCTTTTGCTCGTTGGCGCTGCCAAAAATCACCAACTTCGCTTTAGCTCTAGATTTAGCAATGCTCTTCCTTCGTTGGTAGTCTTCTATCGTCAGCTTGGTTCGATGGATCTTTGGTGTTGAGATGTGGGACTTCGAAGGGCTCGAAGTATCAACGTTGTCGATTTGATTGAGCGGCTCGACTTCCACGCTGATTGGCTCAGACTCCTCGACGAATGTATCGGGCTCGTCTAGCTGGAAGGAGACAGACTTCTTAGTTGGAGAAGGACGTGTAGTGGATTGTTGATTCGGGGGAATCGACACAGATATTGGCGTGGTCACTGAACCCCTCGGAGCTGCAGCATACCCACCCGGGCCCTCACCCGGGAAAGAATGGAGATATTGACAATCAGCACTAGAATAAACACAGTTTCCGTTCTTCCAGTATTTACAAGTATCTTGTATCCTCCTTTGTCTAGGGCTAACTTTTATAGTCGGGTCATTCGAGTGGATGTAGCGACAACGGTTTGCGAATCTACAGGAGCCCTTGACGGCAAAATAATAGCATCGCTCCGCTATGTGGAACTTCTCAGGCTCGTAGCCTTTCTCTGAGGCATGGCTCTTCTCCACGCCATAATTACTGTCCTGGCCGTGGCTCCTCGATTCCCCATGACCACTCGCTTCACCATATATACTCGCCTGACCAGAACTACTCGCCTCGTCATGGCTGTAGGCGCGAGTGGGAGGCGGATCAGCAATTCTGGCCCCTGGTTTATACTCATGAAGATACCGGCATAAGATACCTTTGGCGCAGGCGAAATCGGCACCTTTATTGAGATGCCAAAAGTAACAAACCGACTTTCCGGTGCCGGTAAATGAAGCTTGTTTTGGGGTCTGGCTCATTGGTGCAGGGACTGAAACATCTCTTGAATCATCTTCTGGTCTTGAATCTCTGCGGTCGAATATGTTGAAGGGTGCCTTTCGGACGTCGGCGGAAGTGACTCGATCCAGCTTCACTTCCTCTCCCGGCTTGAATAACCCGCCAGTGAGAGCAGGATCTGGAGCGATATCTTTATCCCTGCTGGCCAGCTCGGCCTTTCGACGTATGTGCATGTTTTTGTAGTGCTTTTCTCCACTATTGGGATTACTTGAGTTCTCGAGAAGAGTAGGTCTCTGTTTGGTGGGAGGGCGCTTCATGAACACATTTTGGTAACCCCCACGTACAGCTCCTTTCCCTCTCCCACGTGAGACATCTTGGCGGGCATTGGCAGATTTCAAAGGTGCTGAGCTCTTCTTGTTGACTACTTCCTTGCTCCTGGAACTCGGCGTAAAACTGGCACTAACCTTACTTGGATGTTTCGATGTCGAAGTACGGTCTGAACCTGAGATTTCCGCCACTGGTCGTGATCTTGACCGCGATAGAGGCACATCAGACGAGGAACTAGAGCTTGGCCGCTGCCGATCACCCTCCTGCAACTGATGTTAGCTCCAGGACAGAACCCGATGTAGATAACTTACAGAAGTCTTATGATGCCGTCGGGGGGGCTCCCGGGGCCTAGATACTTGTATTCCTGACCGAGGTGTAGAGACGTTTCTCTTACCGCTGGTGTCTTCAGGAACAAAGTCTTCCTCCTCAGCTTCTTCATAGGTCTCACGATTATCATGGTCTATTCTGGTACTGACGTAGCCTCGTCTCTTTCTTTCGGCCGCTCGGAGTCTCTGGCGTGACTCCTTGTCGCGGTGTAATTTAGCGACATCAGACGACCATTTGGCGACGTCAAAAGGTTGGCAAACGCCACGAGCCTCTTGAACTTGTCTCGCTTTCCATTCGATGGCGATACTGTCGTCACAGAGATTCCCTTCGGGCTCCCAACTTGCCCTCTCGATAGGGTAGTTTTCCCAGCTCAGCAAATATAGTAATTTGCCTGCCTCTTTTTTCTCGGCCAGGATCCGGTCGACATTGAAGGCCGCGTTGGACGAGTGTTCACTTTCTTGCGTCGATGCCAGAGAGTCAGTATCGTCGTCGAGAGACGGACCGTGATCTCTTCTACTGAACATGGCCTTGTTCTCGATGTATGAGGTCTGTAATTTGATTGAAAGTGAAGGTTGAGTTTCCTGTCTGTCAATGCGCGTTAAAGACTCTCCTGATGATATTCTGTACTCAGATCTCTCGACAGCGCGTTTGCAAGCTGCAAATGTATGTGAGAATGGCTGGAGAACATCAATATTGACTGAGAAGAGATCCGTTGGTCAGCTGCAGTACCGCCAGAGCGTGGAGTTCCGTCGGCATGGCCGGCTGCTATACTGGTACTGGTCGTAGTATTGTCATGGAATCAGCAGTTCTGAGGAGATGGAAGGTTTTGTTTGTTTGGTAGGGATTGGGTGAACACCTCTAGCTGAATACCTAGGTACCTACATAGGTAAGTAGGTTCGATGTCACGAAGAGGTGCGATGTCAGGTGCCGAGTGGGTCGGCACGTAGTCACGTGATAAGATTTCTCACTTGGACAGCCCTGGAGCCTCCTGGTGGGCCTTTTTAAGGCACACCTGGGAGATTAATCAACTCTTTATACAGAAGAGACTTGCTATGTGTTTACACACCCTAATTAGGTTTTGTTATTTTATGTTACTTAGCTCTCAGACACAGTATAGTTCATTTACTCTTGTTATTTAGCACATTATAGCACACACTAGCGAGAGGCAGCCTGAGCTTAGACCTCCGATCTCAGCGACCAGTTTCGAAACGCAAGCTTCCAATCTGATCATCCGGAACCTAGCTGTTCTTTTCTGGCTTTGCATCTGTGAATAACTTCTTTTCTGATCAGTGCGGTGACTTGCGGAACAATCACTCCTCCGATACTATATATCGTCCTTCGACTGCGTATCAGCTTCCATTTCTCCCGCCAAGGCAACACCCTGGAGCCTCTCGACTGCCACGACAGAACACGAGCCTCCTCGTTCGCCAAAAGGAACAAAGCCGCCCGCATTGCATTGCGACAACAATTGATCTAAGCAACCATCTTGTCTCTCAACAACATCACGATACCCACGCACAATCATGGCCAATGACGAGTATGATGTATGCGCACTTCCTCACCCGGTTTCCTGTCTTTCTTTGCTAACGTGCTTCTCTACAGTTCCTTTTCAAGGGTAAGCTATAACCCCACCGCCAGCTGTCGCCTGCTCCCCTATACCGCCCAACTACTGACCTTTGGTTCTTCCTCCCTCCTAGTGGTGCTGATCGGAGACTCGGGCGTCGGAAAGTCCAATCTATTGAGTCGTTTCACCCGTAATGAGTTCAACTTAGACTCCAAGTCGACTATCGGCGTCGAGTTCGCAACCCGGTCCATCCAGGTAGATTCGAAGACAATCAAGGCACAGATTTGGGACACAGCTGGGCAAGAGAGATACCGGGCCATCACATCTGCATATTACCGAGGCGCCGTCGGGGCCCTACTGGTCTACGACATCAGCAAACATCAAACATACGAGAATGTGACAAGATGGTTAAAGGAGTTGCGGGATCATGCGGATTCCAATATTGTGATCATGTTGGTAGGAAACAAGAGCGATTTGAGACATCTGCGGGCCGTGCCTACAGAAGAGGCCAAACAGTTTGCAAGTACGTTGATGTGGTATCTACAATGGAAAGGTTTGCATGCTGATAGCACTTAAAGGCGAAAACAACCTTTCCTTCATCGAGACTTCAGCACTGGACGCTAGCAACGTCGAGCTTGCTTTCCAAAACATCCTCACAGGTATACTCTCCCAACATAACAGCTGCCTTAGTTTCTAATTCCTGGTCCGTAGAAATCTACAGAATCGTCTCAGCAAAGACCCTCGATAACGGCGGCGACGGTGCACAAGCAAATCTCGGGGCCGGAACGAACATCTCACTCAGCAAGCCGGCAGATGAAGGTGCAGCTAAGGGTGGCAAATGTTGCTAGAGGTTTCCTTCTCATGTTACACTGCGTGGACATATTATGGTTGGTTGATGAATGATAAAGGCGAGGCGTCTGTAACAAGTCATGGAAGGAGCATCTGCGGGTAGTCATGAAATTCAGGTTCAAGACTTCTACAACTATGCCCATGAGAGGCTCAGTTGATTTGTCTTTAGGGATCTGATATCTCCGACTTTTTCCTTCTCACTCCAAGGGTCATGTTCTCGTTTTGTTACATTTCGAGGTTTTCTGGTAGTCGTCGTCCTTGTCCGGGTTATGGATTCATGAGATCTTTACGACTACCATGCGATGCTTAGTCAATGGATGTTATCTTAATACCTTTCTTAGAAATTGTACTACGTGCCTAGAACGTCTACTAGCATCGCCACTGACTTGGTCCTCCCCCATCTTATGAATTTCATCGCTGGGTGTTTGTTGCCCATGCCTTGCTAGCATCATCCATCCTGTGTGTTCCAAATTTCTCTACGCACCACTTAACGACACAGTCGATCTCTCTCTTGCTCTCGGCCTCCGAGTCTTCTTTCCGATCAGATCTACTGTTCTCTTTGCAGCGTTGCACACCATCTAAGAATTTCTGCCCCTTATCCAATTTCTCTCTGCCAATCCCACGTTCTTTCTGTTCCTTCTAGCCAACTCCATTAGAACCCCACACTTCCCCGTAGAGCTCGGAATCTCGAACATCGCTATACCAAGCTCGTGCATTATCGTAATCGCCTTCAATCCTGGGTAGGATTCCATGCAGAAACATTCCTTCAAAGGCGGGAGCTGATTGCATGTGGCGTACAAGAAAGTGTGCTGATGGGAGATCTTGATTCAGGATATGCAGAGCTGCCTCGAGGGTGGGATGAATCGACAGCGCCGCTATCTCTGCGGTGAGAGAGAAGGTAGGAGGGCTTTTTGTGGTGGTAGAAGAGGGGCGGGATACCCAAGAAGTTGGCCATGGATCCCTTCAAACGATGACATCGTGGAATACTTGAGCGAGGAGATCCTTGAGACGTGCACAATGTGCAAATGGTTTCAACGCTTTCGTTAACAACGTTTGAAATGAACACCGCGTAGCAGGGAATCCGAACGAGCGAACGGTCTGAATACTTCTGTTAGTAGCACTAGATTAGTGAGGATCAAGTCGTCATGAAATTCAAGGTGTGCCGAAAGTTGCGCTTCCAACATGATATACTCAGCATTGATATCCACTAAAGTTTAAGTGTGGTATTTGAACGAAACAATGGTTATTGTTCCAGTCAGAAGAAGGAGGCACCTCGGGACTTACTGTTGCCGCAAGGCTGAGGAACGGCATCACACTAGAGCCCGATAGGACTAGCTTTATCGCCGGGGTTATCCCCGCGAATGCTATCAAGAAATTCCCGTCCGGCAAAAAAAAGATTGAGCTGTGAACGACTTTGCGACGACGACGAAAGCTATACACAACGCAATGGCTTCAGTCTACAAATCCTTGTCGAAGACCAACGGTCAGAAAGATGAAGCTCCCACAAATGAAGTCAAAAGAAATAAGCAAAGAGTATTGATCCTCTCATCACGAGGGATAACATATAGGTACATAGTATCCGCAACGAACAAAACTCGGCTGGTGAAACGCTGACAATTTACGAATTAGACATCGACATCTACTCAATGATCTTGCATCCTTATTACCACACAGTCGAAAGGATGCCAAACTTGATACCAAATCCAAACTCTACCAGCTCAACGAACTCGCGGAATTATACAATTGCAACAATGTTTTCTTCTTTGAAGCGCGGAAAGGCAAAGATTTATATTTGTGGATGAGCAAGTCTCCTAATGGTCCTACTGTGAAGATGCACATGCAGAATTGTTTGTCCTTTTTATTCCCTGTCACGAGTACTTGCTAACCCGCGGCAGTACATACAATGGAAGAATTACATTTCACAGGAAACTGCTTGAAAGGCTCAAGACCAATCCTCTCCTTCGATTCCTCTTTTGACAAAGAACCACATCTTCGCGTATTAAAAGAACTCTTCCTCCACATCTTCGGCGTGCCAAAAGGTGCGCGGAAGGCCAAACCATTCGTCGACCACGTAATGGGATTCACTCTTGCAGATGGCAAAATTTGGATCCGAAACTACCAGATAAACGAATCAGAACCTTCGAAAACGAATGGCGCGTCGGAAGGGGAGCCGAAACCTAAACAAAAGCATGGACGAGAGACTGAGATCAACTTGGTGGAGATTGGGCCACGATTTGTGCTCACGCCAATTGTCATCCAGGAGGGTAGTTTTGGAGGCCCGATCATTTACGAGAACAAGGAGTTCGTGAGCCCGAACCAAGTCAGAAGCGAGATCCGACAGAAGAAGGCTGGGAGGTACAACCAGAGAGCCGAGCAGGGCATTGAGAGGCTGGCGAGGAAGGGCGAATTGGGTCTTCGGACTAGCGGTGGACGAACAATGCCTGTTGACGAACTTGACACAGGAAAATTGTTTGCGTAACAATCTGCACTGTATGGAATGGAGGGGTGTTTTTGGCGTTTGTGGGCATGAAAGACTTGTGGAAATACCGCATGATATCTGTTTGGTATGAGTACTTTATCCTCTAAGGACATTGATATTGATTCTCACGCTGCTTAGTCTGATCTATGAGCGTAGAGAAAGTAATTGATAGGTAAAGTGTCTAGTAAAAAGAGTATATGTCGCAATGGTTTACTAAGATCCTATTTTTGAGTACTTTCCAGATTACGTAATTAAGTATCAATGCTGGCATCCATCTGGTGATCTTTAACGTACTCAACCGAGAGATTGCACGACAGGTCGTGAGTGTCACCAAGGCATCCGCAGATCGCGCCTAACACCTCGAATAGTACAATACACCACTTCGGAGATTCAGACTTTCGATCTCCGAAGTGGTGTATTCAACGAGTACTGTATCACACGTCCTGTACAGTACCGAGAGTGAATTGGATGGTCTGATCGCGCCGAAGCCCCTGACCTGATAGGGGACGTTGTATCGTCGTTGATAGACCAGTCAAGCGGCCTGCTTTCGAGGTTGCTATGGCCTCGTCAATCTCGTCTGCATGATATTCTCCGAGGCGGGATCGCGGACTCGTACTTCCTTCTACGAAGTAATTTCAACCCTCGAGTGAATGGAACGTCCAGACCCCAGAGCAACATGATAGGCTGCCTCCCTTGCTCCATTATCAACTCTGCCGAGCTCCACGCTCCTGTCCTATGCTTTCCATCAACATCATATGGTGCTTATGGAGTACATCACATCGCCCATCACCACAGGCTCTGTCATGCGTCTTCTCTGTCTCTTGATTTGATTTGATTTACTTTGTTTCTACACTACTGTACTCCGTTTTGTCCCTTTCGCGTTTTGCTTTGGACGGCGTTTGTTATTCCTGGCTCGCGGCAATCTTCACGTCGTTCAGGATCGAGAACTTGCTCTAGAACCGCTCTGGAACAGCACCCATCCATCGACCATCCAATATGGGCGCCTTCAACAGCAAACCAGTCCGGCCTGAGGTCGTCGCAACTGATACTATCATCCCGTTGCATTCTATGGACGATACCAAACTCAATCGAGAAGTGATTTTGGAGCTCACCCTTCGGTTCGATGACGTCTTGGACGCCGAGAAACTTCGTGCTTCCCTAACGCAGTTGATGGAACATGGCAACTGGAGGAAGCTGGGTGCCCGCTTACGAGAAAATGTCAGTCTCGATTGCTATTGCTCATCTGTCTCTTCGAACGTCGAGTTGACTGGCAGGTGTGGTCATGGCGTATGCTAACATATCTACGTACTTCCAGGATGCTGGGAAGCTCGAATATCACATTCCTGAGTCCTTCTCAACAGAGAGACCCGCCTTTGGATTTACTCACATTGAACGAGACATCGCCATTGAGGACGATCCTTTGGCTTCACAACTTCCAAAGGCGACGTCGACGCCGTCCATTCACCCGGACCCTGCTCGCTGGCGTCCCCTTTCTCGTAACCCGGATGGGCCGACCAGCATTCACGACTGGCTTCTACACGATAGACCTCAATTGTCGATGCATATTGTGTCCTTCACAAACTCAACACTCGTATCCTTCACGTGGCCTCACACCTTTCTGGACGCAATGGGCCGAGCTGAACTTTTCAAAGCCTGGATTCTTACTCTCCAGGGCCGCATCTCTGAAGTTCCTGACTTGCAGGGGTTTGATTTTGATCCTCTAGCGACGTTCGGACAAACACCCAGTGAAGTAAGCGTCTTAAGTTCTCAACAGACGAAAGGGTTTCAATTCGCGCTATTCGTTCTTAATACGATGCTCGAGTCGATTCTTCACCCCAAAGAGGCCATCGGAACAGTCTGTCTCCCCGCGTCTACTTTAGCTAAACTAAGATCCCAGGCCCTTGCAGAAGTAAGAGCTGAAGACCCTAAAGCTTTTTTGAGCGATGGGGACATCATTGCTGCCTGGTGGACTCGACACGCCATGATGCACCTAGAGGGAGAGAAGGACCGCACAATCGCGATCATGAATGCGTACGGGCTTCGGTCAACCTTGTCCTCCCCATCTTCGGCAGAAGCTAAGCCTCTCCTCCCCGAAGGAAAACCATACATTGCAAACTGTGTCGCGGGTGTGACGGCTTTGATGCCTCTTTCTGAGATTCTCACCAAACCACTTTCACATACGGCCCTGGCCATGCGGAACGCAATTAAAATCCAAGGAACATTCGCGCAGCAGGAAGCATTGTTTAATCTCAATAAGCAGAGCAGTACACCGGCAATCTTCGGCGGCGGCGATACCATCATGATTGTATTCAGCAATTGGAGCAAGGCCAAATTCTATGATCTTGACTTTTCAGCCGCGGTGATCAAGGCAAAGGAAGGCAGAAAAGAGAGTAGAATTGGAAGGCCCACCTATATGCACAGTCATGGATTTATGAATGGTTTCTCGATCCGAAATACTGGTCCCATCTACGGAAAAGACGAGAATGGTAATTACTGGTTGAGTACAACAATGAGGGAGGAGAATTGGAAGGCAGTGGCAGAAGCTTTCGAACAAGATGGTGTTCCGCAGAACGTCAACAAAGCTCAATAAGATACGAACCACAAAAAGCAGGCGTTGTCAGGTTAGGCTTGATGACATGTAACACAATCGATACCAATAAAGATCATACAAAAACTTGTTGTTCTCTCCCTGAACGTAATTAGAGATCCCACTACTGGACGCTAACAATCGTGTACTTCTTCGATTGTCTTCATGTTGAATGCGAGAGCACCGCATGTGACCTAGAGCGACAAATTGAACTACCTCCGCCGCAGGAGATTAATCTGGGCCGATGACCGTGCCATGCAGTGGACCAAAAAGTGGCACATCTGGGAGATTACCAAAGATGAAAGTGCAAATATATCGAGGTCTACTAGCCAGCCTGTTTAATGTTTTGATTTGACGTGATATGTTGTATTGTGCGGAAGAGCATAGGACAATACATACCAACCTGCCCGCCGCTTTCTCTGTCTACCGTGAGCAGTCCTAGAGCTAGACGAGGCTCAAAGTATTGACAATTACAAAATTCCAGAATTTGCGAATCGGCTGCACGCTTGCGCATTGTCAACTACATGATAAGTATATAGCAGTCTATGGGATTGCATGCCATCGTTCGCTCTCTATGTATTGTGCAACCTGACGTAGGCAAATCATCAAGAGACAACTTTTCGGATCTAGAGTCTGCCAGAAGCGAGTAGTTGCAGCCGATAGATCATCACCGTGGTACACAGTGTGTTACTTTCCATCTTTGAAGTGGCAGCTTGAACGTCTGAACTTTCTCGTGAAACAAAGAGAGTGGATGTTGTGTCGTCTCAATTAGCTTGGTAGCCCCAGTTTTGCTTATGTAACGCACACTCTATTGCAACGACCGCAAATATCTCAAACAACTTAAGCTTCACGCACAGGCAATATTGAAACGAGGTGCGAACGGAAGCGATCAGCAAAAGCCTCGCAGATCAAGATGTCTTCTTCTCTACCAGCTTGCGCCCTCTTTGGGACCAAATTCGTCAATCCATACCACGAAAAATGTCTCTCCCACAAGGCGTGAACCGAAGATATGCTACGTTCGCAGGCCTCGTGCTTGCGATGCTATGGCTCTGGGTAGCTTTAGATAGGCCGTACAGTCTCCCAAAACGCATATCATGGAATCCATATTCCAGTACGACTTCGAGCGACCAGAAAATTGACGTCTTCGACTTTTCTCCCATCAAATCCACGGCTATCAAGGATGTCTGTGCTAATACGGCATGGAATTCCAGCTTAGTGTTCACCTGTGATAACAACCATGGTGGAGTCGGCCACGTACGAAACTCGATACTCAATTGTGTTCGATTCGCTATATCCGCCGGAGCGGCCCTTGTTCTGCCAAATATTGCTTTGCGAGAGATGGAAAATCATGATATCATGGAGTCGGATGTTGACCTAGACAAGAGACATGGTCCGGGACGGCGACCCATGGATTATATGTTTGACATTCCTCATTTTGTCGAATCGATTCACCTATCCTGTCCAGACATGCTTCTGATCAAGAACTTGGATCAATATTCTAGCGAACGTCGGAAGGGACTTCAGCCTGAAAGCTTAGTCAACAACCACCCTACATCAGGTCTAGAGCATCCTGATCACTGGCGTGCAGACTTTGATGATTGGGTTCAAGAGCACATAGCTTTTCACTCGGCAAACCCACTGGAGGACGAACCCATCATAATTGATCTCGAGCAGTCATTTCTGTCATGGCCAACACATTTTGATGGTCACGGATTTGCCCATGACTTCGGCCAAATACTCAAATTTCGAAAGGATACAAGACTGCTAGCAACAGCTGTGCTAGTCGAACTCCAGGAATGGCATGACATGGATGGCAATATCTCTGATCCAATTATGAGACCATCTTTTTTCGGGGCGCATTTAAAGACCGAGGAGGAAGAGGCGGATCATGTCGATCGCAGACACGTAGCGCCAGCGCCTTACATGCATTATGACGGCCAAGCTGCTGCGTTCCTTGAACACGCCGGGTCCTCAAAAATGAGTCTTATGTATGCCAGTTCCGGAAATCTCGCAGATGTCGAGCGTTTGGAAGAACAAGCTCGAGCATGGGGAATCGACGTTACGAATAAATTCATGCTACTGAAAGACAATCACCGAGAACAACTCGAACTCCTCACCTGGGATCAGAGAGCCCTGGTTGACTTTTTGGTTTTGACCAAGTCTCAGGAGTTCGGTGGGGTTGGCCATTCCTCCTTCTCCTGGAATGTAGCGCTCAAGCGCCAACACCTTGCAAAGGTTGCAGGGTTAAATGACGAAGGTCGGAATGGCAAGACCCTTGGTAAGGGCCTTCTCAGTGATGAAGGGAATTGGTCCGACGGTCTCAGTGAACTTTATGGAGTACGGAAGGGGTATGTTGAAAGTTCCGGATGTATGTGGGAGTAGACTGGCTGGACTATCTCTCTCTGTATTGCTAATTTAATGAGTTATGATCGAGATCTCCTGTTGCTGACTTTGGCTAAGCGTGAAGTGCGATTGGTTTTCATCATCCCCCTGCTGCTATTTTTCGTACTACATGGATAAGTCATTATCTAATCGTAGAACAGGGCTTGACATTGAAATATCTTCTCGCTGTGGAGGGTTTTCCTACCATTTGAAGCTTAAAAGAACCTTTTCTCGATTCGATACTATCCCGCTCGTACGAGACTTCGTCATGCCAACATAATTTCAAAGCGCCCATAATAGAGGCCATTCGCATACTCTATATGCAGGGAATTCAATAGACTTGGAACGACCACGACAATGTTCATGAATGAGGATTTATGGGCTCCCATCTCAAATCGCAGCCTTGCATCATGCTCGAATGCTGTATAGCCATTGATGTCGCTCTTATATAAGGACACTTGACACCGTACCGTACATGATGCGTGTGTATCAATGAGTATATCCTTGGCCTCTTGCTCCATATCCTCGGCTCTGGCGTCACAGAGCTCACGCACTGAGATGGAACCCCACTACTTTGGAGTCGAAACACGATCAAGTACCAACTGGAGCGATGGAGAACGAAGCCAAGCGACCCTCATGTCCGCTTATTTCAAGTATTGAAAAGTGTTCGAGGAAGCTAAGAAACTGCTAGGCAGATGTATTCATTCCGCTATGACAACTTTTGGGTTGGAAGTGCCTCATTCTTTAAATCGCTAACAACAAGTCTTCTTGACGAAGCCACCTCAGCTCTTTCCAAAGCCTGTTCGGCCGCCTTCTTCGCATTCCTAATGGCGCCAAGGTTCTGCTTCATACCTACAAGACGGGTTCGCACATGGTAATCTGCACGTTCGTACCTATCCTTTTTCTCGAGTAGCTTTAAGCACGCACTACGCATCTGCCTGGGTTGTGCTTCCACCGCTGCAAACAGCTCAGCAGCTCTAAAACGAAAGAAATTATCGAGACCAGTCGAGTCTGTAACAAGCACCAATTCATCGATGTCAACGCCCTGTCTTCCAGCCTTCTCAGCTTCCTTTTCCAGGACAGACAGTGCCTCTAGGGCTGCATACACCTCGGCCAGAAACTTGTAGTCATTCGCGCCCAACACTCCCTTCACATCAACACTGCCAAATGCATAGCGTGCTGCTACCGGAAACCCATCTTCGCTAGAGTCTTGAGTTCCAAGCCAGAGTCCCCACGCGATACGCCCAGCGTCAAACTCGAGTCCAATACCAGCCACCCATGCTACTATGCTATATGGGTTCTCCGCGCATGCCCACAAATTACTTTCTGGGAGAAGCTCGTGTGGCGCAAAATCCGCACCTCCTGTTTGGATATCGCACTTAGGGCGGATGGTCAACACCAGTTTCTCAGTCTCGGAAATAACATCCGACAAATCTGTTGACTTCATACCGGGAAAGTCAAGCTCGGAACAAGATATGTTCTCTGGAGAGCAACATACTTTCAAGTAAGAACATTTCAGCTCCATCTCATCCGGGGAAACTTCTGTGGGCTTCTCCTGTTCCGATGCTGTCGAGGCCGGTAATTTAGTGGTTATTTTGCGGCTTACTCTAGTGGCATGGGATTGAGGCTCTTTTTGAGGAGGTGTCATTGTAGGCCGGATCACATTTTCTTTTCCTTCTTGATCTGCTGGGACGTTCTCGTCGACTGTCGAGATCGATGGAGAGAACGTAACGGCAGACATACGTCGGTTGTCTAGATCTGTTTGAGCTCCCCTCGGTTCCACAGACTCAGATCCTATCATTTGGCTAATCGTCTTCCATATGATGTCCATTGTTGCTGGGAGCAGCGCCAAATTTGAACGATGCTGCAGTATAGCTTATATAATGGTCAACGTCCTCCCGAAACACCGAAGTACGTTCTCGGGAGTAACACTATCCACCACCCAAGAGATTCGAAGGAGAATTAGGAAGATAGTGACGACACTATGCAAATATGTATCGAGAAAACGAAATTTGTCGAGACCCTTTGACCAAGAATGATCTTCGAAGAGAATGCTAGAGCCCCAATCCCTTTTACGTCCAATTTCGCTTTCTATATCGTCCTTTGCTCGCAGATTCTCCAAAAGTGCGTTGCAAAGGACCGTGTAGACGAAGTTGAAGTGCGCGGGTCCGAGGTTTCGAGCTGAACGATTGAGCGCCGACAAACAGACGGCAGCCGCACAAACGAAGGATCGAGGACTAAGTCTGCAGATTGCGAAGATGTTAAGGAGAGAATTTCTTGTGTCTATGAACATGATAGTATGGGCTAATGTTGTGTGCAATAACGAACGTGGTATGGATATAGATAAATTGAAGATTTCGAGAATCGCTGCCGGGACTTCGAAGAATATTGGGAAATGACGCCCTCGTGTGAAAACAATCCCCGTAGATGTGTAAGGCAGGTGCTACCTACGAATGAGGAATGAAGTAAGTCTACTCCCGCTAGATTTTGAAACTTTTGTTGATCTTCGGGCAGGCACGAACGGAACGCATCTGAGAAGTCAGTCATATCTGCTGTCTTCCATCCGAGGTCGAAAGATACCTCAAGTGCTTTCTTTGTACGCATCTCTTCAAGGCCCACGGTCTAATCGATGTAGAGGACTACAGACTAAGGTCACCTTCAACTCTTTCCAAATGTCTTCATCTCTGGAGGGAGAGGATCAGTTGGGAATGCTCGTCAGTTACTTGTTCTGCATATCACATTGTCTCATCCTTTCTCGCACTTTCGCTCATCATTCACTTGGTCAACAAGGCCATAGCTCCGCCACAAACACGTCCCGCAATTCCAATAACAACAAGGACGCGTCCCATGCCCCATTCGACCTCGTTCCCCTCCGCTTGCCGGTCCGCCCAACCACCAGCTCTTCCCGCAATGGAGGCCCCTCTTCAGCCCCACTTTCACTTTTGGGAGTTATAATTTTGTTTGAACAAATATTCTCCAATCAAAATTGTGGTGAGGTCGTCATGGTAAGGACGTTAAGCTTCTCGTCTCAGCAAGGACGCTAAGCTACTCGTCATGGAAAGGACGTTAAGCTTCCAGTCATAGTAAGGACGTTAAGCTTCTCGTCATGGAAAGGACGTTAAGCTTCTCGTCATGGAAAGGACGCTAAGCTTCCCGTCATAGAAAGGACGCTAAGCTTCTAGGACGTAGGGCATTCTCTTTCTCAGCTCACATACAGTTGGGTGTGCGCATACAAGTGTATGGCATATGCAAATGTATGTAAGTTGAGAACTAGAGTGTCTGAACCTTTTGGATTTTTGGAAAAAGCAAAGTTCAATAAACGGTTCCGTTTTATCTTTGTGTATTCCAACATGCGTGGCACAGCATACCTCAGATAATACTTACTGGCTGTCTGAGCTTTTCTCATTTTGAGATGAACAAAACAAAGCAAAGCGAAACATAAAAGTTTTTTGATTCTATTCCCCAAAGTTCTCATCGCTATAGTGGTATGTATCCTCGAGGATCATTGTAATTGTTTGCTCGATGGACGCAAGCGAGGAAACATGCTCGCTACCATTAAACCATTGTATTCTTTTTGTCGAGGGAACTCAGTACGTGTCTCCCCCGTCAGTCCATCTAACAACACTAACACTATGGGCGCCGAATTTGCCCCAGCTCCACCTCTCCTCCAAAAGAGAAAGTCGTGCGACATGTACCGCGCAGCCCCGCGTGTATGTCTGAGCCTCTTGTCATTATTCTTTTGGGGTTACTATCAAGAGGTTCTAAGCGTCCCTTGACAATTACTCTCGAACCTTCTGCGTTCATGTCAAGTTTTGAATTCGGTTCTAGCTCGTGTGCTTTGTTTTGAAGACCGCACTCGACAGAGATATGTCAGTCGCCCCTTCCAACCCAGCGAGCGCAGTCTTGGTCTTGTCTTCGTCCAACTCCAGCTTGTTTCTGAATATGTCCAGGTGACGCGTTATTTGATTCAGATTTCTTGGTAAATGGAGAACTGGTTAATCCTCAAAGCATCATCCCGCCCGCACCTGTACCAGATCGCGGATTCCCTCAAAGGACAACAGCACCTCCCAAAATCATTTTTCTAATGGCCTGTATCGTTTTTGAACTCCACATCTCTTTTTTGAATTGACTATGAATTGCCCTTCTTTTGCAACCTCGCATACTGTGCAAGCGAAACCGGTTGGCATTCTCCGGTCGAATCCATTCTCTTTCTTTTTATTAAGTCTGGTCTCTATATTCTCATTGAGTCTGGTCTCTATATGGCACCAACTGCATTGAAACGCTTTTATTTCATTCACAGTTGGAGGAGCACCAGCCCCACCAGCGAAATCGGAATGATTAGCATCACACCCGAGCCTTGAATTATCATGGCGGAAAATAACTCCATGCGTTCTAGACGACTCTCTAAGACTGACTACGGCCTGCCAGGGAGATAATAGGATCTTTGACGATTGAGTGGTACGCCGTCCGAAATTGCATTTCATACGGACCACTACCAATCGCCAAACGGTATATACATCCCAATGCAATACACTCCCTTCTCTATCTTTACCTCACAAATGTCAATCATCTTCGAGATCTTAAAAATTTTATCATTCAACATTTTTTTCAGTTGTCTGAAAGAAGAAGAGACATTTCAGCTTTTGTGAAAGTAGTCGTGACGTAGCTTTTGGGTTGCGATGTGTAGGTGAAAGGAGGGGGCTCGAGCAATGTACTTGAGTAGACATGGCTATGGCTACCAGATTTGAATATGTCTCATACAAACAAACGGAATCAGCGTGCATCAAACTTGCCTACAGTACTTGATATTATGGGGCAATTTGAAGCGCCGAACTGATCACGCCCGTCGCACTTGGACAATTTGTATATTGTGGTAGACAGCAACCGGAAATCAAGTTCACTTTGTATAATACCGTGTTAAACTTCGTAAGCATATTAGCATTGTATGTATTCTTCAAGCAGTAGCACTCTCAACGTATGAGCGTGTTAGGGTCTACAATCTATTCTCTATTGGATATTCATTGTACCATTTCTCGTCACAGAAAGACCTAGGCGGAAATCTGTTCGCATTCACTCCATCTCCCTGCTCTCCCGATCATGTGTTTCCCTGTCATTCAATTCATCATTCAAGAGTTCCGCTAGCTGTTCGTGGTATATCTTCTTCCAATAGTCCGGCTGCACCGCTGCGGCTTGGAGTACCTTCTTTGCCAGTTCTGGGGCATCCTCGATGCTTCCTTCACCCACCCACCAGAAGTTCACGGGAACCCCAAGCTTTTCCATCTTCTCGATGATTGCTGAGACATCTTGCCTAAGAGTCGCGGTTGCACTTGTTGGATCCTTCCGCAGTTGGATCGAAGTCTTCTGTAATATTGGGGAGGGATCCAAACCCAACATCTCCATGGATTCTTTCATCTCCCACAACTGAGACTCTAAGAGGGTCGCCTTTCCGATAATGGCAGGGCTGTAATCGTACCCTCGATTTCCCTGTAGACTAGCGAGCTCATCCACTTTATCTTGAAATAGCTCCTCTGTCTGGGCTAGATCCACAGATTCTGCGCCATCATCGCTGGTATCTGTGCCATCATCGCTGGTATCTGCGCCATCATCGCTGGTATCTGCGCCATCATCGCTAGTATCTGCGGAGAGTTCAACACTTCTTTTCAGCCTTTCTAGTTGCAACAGGAATGTACTATCCTTGTTCTTGTTCTCCTTTTCCCACCGTTTCGTTGCCTTCGGCTTTTCGTCGCCCATCAACCACTTCCAATCATTATAGCACACTGCGTCGATGAGCTGTTCGCATTCCGTTACGATTACAACTCTAGAAAACTTGGTGCCGCGCGCCGAGGATCCAATCTTAGCAACTTTTCCAGATCTTGCGGAATCGTGTAGGGTATCAGTAGTATTGATAGCTCTACCGGCTGAGGTGGTTTCGACAGTGTCGGCTATCCTCGTCCTCTCGAAGCTCTCCGCGATGGAGGAAACGTGTGCAACTGCCTGCGGAAAGTCTGACGTAGAGGGTGTAGTTGTTGGCATGGTTGTAATATTGGTGTCTCTCCCAAACCATCTGTTATCAACAGAGTCCGTGAAATAGTCTGCATCGGATTGTTGGCCCCGGTGCTGATCTACTCCCCCGTTAGCAACTTGTGACTGGCGGCACCGTTCACGTTCCTCCTCAATAACATCCATTACATGCAGCAAGGCCAACTGCGCTGCGCACAATTCAGCAGTAGCATCGTTCTGCGGGTACTCTGCGGGAACACGCGAAGAGATATTGAACAGCGAAGTAGGTGAGAAGAAAACACCAGAACCTGCTCGTGAAGTCTGATTATGGTCGAGTATCGACTTTCCAGATATGAAGATGACTATTGAGCTGTCATCAGATTTGAGGCGGCGAAGTGATGCGAGACAGTCGTCCACGATTTTAACGCCGTGGTCCTCCTCTGAAAAGAATCGCGACCTCCTTTTGGCTGCGAGACTTTTGATCTGCGGGCCCGGGTTACTTTGTTCCTTGCCGGAAGGTTTCCTCGCTCTGCGTGGGACACTGAACATCATTTCTCGATTTGTGTCTATGTGACTTGAAGATGTTGATTTGGAGACGCTAGATGCGACGAAGGGACTGCAAGAGCGACGTGGGTTTCCGCGCACAACTTTTGTGACGCGAGAGGTAAACAGTAGCGAAATATCAAATGTTTGAACAATGTAAGAACTACTGTGTGATTTTGTCGCCAGATGTTTCAAATACTCAAGTATTAAATGGCGAGTGTTTACGCCGATCACACGTAAATATGGCAGGAGCACCCAGAAGACTATGGTTGGTACCGAAGATCCGCCAGACTGAGAATGTTGTATGCGTTGAAGCACAGTATTTGCTTGATTCAATAAATGATAGGCAGCTCACTGTCTTTCCTTCTTCTCTAAGACAGCCATCAATATTGCCGCATCACAGTCTGCGACATTGACGAGACGGCGATAGGCGCATAGTCTATTGAGCGATCGTCTCTGTCAAGGTGAGAGAACATCTTCACTAGTTCGATTATCGTTGGCGTGCAAACCATGAAGGAATATCTCTTCACAGTACTTAAGTGCGGTTTGACACAAACTTCGTTTTCCGGCTTTGTTACCAACAATGCTTTCCTTCTGCTCTTCATACCCACCGTCTGGCTTCTAAGATACATAGACGCTAGAAATCTCAGCTATAATATTCCCAATGACATTGCACTGTGTCGTTTCTTCATATGGGCAACACAGTTTAGAAAGCAAATCTGAGCTCGTTAAAGACGAGTTGTAGAATAGTGACCATTTGCCTGCTCCGCTGATTCTCTGTGGAAGAGATAGTACGGCTAGATTAAGCGAGGGCTTGTGTGATCTGTGGCGTCAGTGAGCAAAGTGCCATTTCTAATCTCAAGAGGAATGAGAGCCCCTTTGACAGTAATTACATAGTGTCTTGAAGTTCTGATAGGACCGACGCTTGTCTAAGATGATCGAAGTGACAACTCTGTGTTGGGAGGTCGAATTTCTTTTCTAAGCGGCATGTTACATCTAGAACTTCCGAAGATAATGTTAAAGCGATTGCAGCTGTGGGCATCCTAGGGGCCGAAGACTGTTCTTGATTCAGGCTTGAAATGTTTCAGATGTATTTGAAGTCATGATTGGGGCGACATCTCGCGATCATTCTAAGGATTACTTGGAAAAAGCAAAGCTTCATGTTGTCGTACACCTGAGTGTTGTAAGTTTCCTCAGAGAACTGTTTCTATACCAAACGCATAATTTAGATTTTGGCAGCTATTTCATTTCTAGAAAACAAAGGAGATATCTGGAAGCACTTTCCGGAGACTGAAGTCTACAGAGTACCCAAGATCAATTCCTGTTGCTAAAATTACAAAGCGTACTCCGACTAGAGATTTTGCCGCGTGCGAAGATTCTTACGCAATCTTGGAAAGAATCAAAGTCCGAGCAATCAAAAAATTAATCCGCAGTGAAGGTATCTCCCTTATTATTCCGAGTTCCACAAGGTAGTAAGTTGCTGATCAAAACTTTCACTCAATATTGCGTCGATTATTGCGCCTCAAATATGCCAATCTACCTCGAGAGACCCTTGATTTCCCTTGCCGTACGCCAATTTCCGATGCTATAAATGCCCTGCCCCTGGTATCATCTAAGGGACAAGACTAAGATACTTTCTTGCCGTCAAGTCGCCGCCCCTCAGCTGGCTCCGACTTCTTCTCTGGTTGGGCTTGCTTGTCCAGCACAGGCTTCTGTTTTACCGGACCACTTCGAAGTGTCGCACCTTGACCTGCAAAATGGGGTTGTTGAGCGTTTGCATTCTCTCTGTCCTTGTCCGCTTGCGTTTTCAGTGGCACTACATCATATCCGAAGAATAGCTTGTTAGATGCTAATCTCAGGGGCTGTGGGCCGTTGGTTGTGCGCAGTGGTTGAGGGGGTACATTTGTAGAGGCACCGGCAACAGGCGTCGAAGCTTTGGGCGTTGGGGCTTTACCACCTTTCTTTGCATTGAGCTTTTGTCCACCCAGAAGGAAGTTCGACGAGACGGCTTTCGCACCAGCCAAAGCTGCTCCAGAGGAGGGTTTGAGAGTGTCATAATTGATAGACTGGGCCATGGTTCCCTGATTGTGTAACAATCCTCCAGATGGTAGACCGAGACCGCTTCTTGGAGTGCTTGTTCCGCTGCCCCTATTCGATGGGGGATCAACGTATCCCACTGGAGCCGCGAAATCGACCTCTACATCGGTCTCTAACATACTGACTCCCATCTTATCACTGGCTGGCTTTGCTTCAACGACAGCAATATCGTAGATGGTATCATTGTAGGTGAAGCTGAATATATCTCCCTTCGTCACAGTTGCAAAATCTCGAAACGCCTTTTCAAGAACAGCTTTCGGATCGGAAATATCAAGGAAATTCGTGCTTTGGGCTTGAAGTTTGATAAAAGTCGCAGGTGCGAGGTCAGTAGATTTGATCTGAATCATATCTCCGTCGTCAAGGCCGAGGGTTTTCATCATCTATAGAGGGTCAGCGCTTATTACCCTCCAGCCCCCGAAAGATGCTTACCCATCGTGGAATGTACACTCTTCCCTCGGCAGCAATAAACTCCAACACACCAGCATGAGTATGTTTTCCGTCCGCTCCGTTCAGAAGCTCAAAGAGCATAGGGTATGTGATGTGCAATCGGGTAAGTTTCTCCAGCGCGGAAGGCGGCATGATGATCTTGCCACCATAATTCAGGTTATCGCGATTTGGTCCGGGCAGCATGACCGTCGGGTAGCATCGATAATACTCGTCGAAGCGCTTCATAGCACCTCCTCGTCGTTGCTGGAGCATGTTGTACATGGCCATGGGGTCATCCTCCTGATAGTAACCTGTATTGAACTGCGAGAAAGGTCAGCTTGTAATGTGATAGTGATCAAAGGCAAGGCGATATACCATCTCTGTTGTATGTGGTGCAGATGTTTGAAGGGTGAAATCAAAGGTAGTGGGCAAGTTGATCAGGTACGCAAGATTTACGTGGGGTAACAAAGCTGTGCTATGGATATCTCGACGAGTGACGTCCTCGGCTGTGCCTGAGAGCTGTGAGTGAGATACGGACAATCTTAACGCCGAAGACCTGGCCTCCTAACCCCTGTCAATATATCTCCGTGAAGCTACCCAAGCCACGGTTCTACCACAGCCTTGTAGACTCTGCCCTCTAGATTCTCGACCCTTCAAAGGTTCCCATCTGGTCTCACGGACTCGTTACTCCTTAAGAACACCACAATGAGCTCCAGGTATTCTGCTGCACGCCCGAAAAGAGCTGGTGAGGCATTCGCCCGTCATCATCATGCCGAGGCAGAAGATGGTCCCTCCAAGAAACCGAGATTCGACGTGCGCAACCCTTCAGCCCTTGCACCTGACGCGCCGGAAGAAGACGCGGTCCTGGAGGCAGATGTTATCGGTGGTGCAGGGACTGGCACAAAAAGGGGAGCCATAAATCTGGATGGCTACGATTCCGACTCGGACAATGAGGGATTCGATGGGAGGGCAGAAGAGAGGGCAAGGGGGAAGAAGGGGAAGGGAGAGGTCAGTTTGGCGGAGGCACTAGACGGATATACAAAAGATGACCAGAGTGGCGGACGGAACGGGCAATCGGAAATGGCAGACGATACAGATATGTTTGCGGATTTAGAGAATGATTCTGCGGAGGAATCAGAGAATGAGGGGAAACCTGGGAAGGGCAAGAAGGGGAATGTAGTGCGATTCATGGAAACGGACGAGATACAGGGTCAGGTAGATTCCAGCAAAAGTGGAGGACATATATCATCGAATTTTGCATTGGATCCGAAGGGAAAACTTTCTACACATGCGATGGACGATCACGAGAGCAGTGACGACGAAGAAGACGCCGCTTTGGCTGCCGAGGAGGAGGGAGTTGATGAGGAAGTCGGGGCTGGGGGCCTGAAACGAAATGCCCCGAAAGTAGACGCCTTCAACATGAAAGCAGAACAAGAAGAAGGGCGTTTCGACGACGCAGGGAATTTCGTTCGTAAGGCCAATGATCCGGAAGCCAAGCACGATTCATGGTTAGAAGGTGTGAGTAAGAAAGATATGAAGAAAGCAGCTGAAGCCCACCAAAAACGCGAATCAGAACTGCGTCAACAGCGATTAGAAGATGACTCCCTTTTGTTACCGGATATCTTACGAGCTCTTATTTTACAGCTTGAAAAGGGAGAAACGGTCCTCGAAGCCCTCGCCCGCCTGGGCAAATCACAAACGAAAACCAAGAAAGTCCCAAAATGGAGACTGAAAAAACAGAAACAAAACAACGACAATGCTATGGATGTAGATTCGCAAGAAGACCCTGTCCAAAGCAAGCTAACCAAGTCAATCGACTCCATAACCAACTCCGCAAATCTTCTTCTCACGCGAGGTCAGACCGAGATCTACGAGCAGGAACGAGAGATGCTCATTCGCCAATTTCGTAGAGAGACAGGCGATGACTGGGTAGAACCACCGGCTCAGGAGGATGAGAAAAATGAGAAAGAAGGGGCGATGTGGGAGTATAGATGGACTGATGGCCGAGATGGTGATGTGAAACAAGGTCCTTATGATGGGGTTACTATGGCTGCATGGAGGGACGCTGGGTATTTTGCTGAGGGGATTGAATTCAGGAAGGTGGGAGAGGATGGATGGAGCAGAGTTGTGGATTTCGTGTGAGCGACACATAAAAATGAAATGATACCCAAACGGAAAAAGGAATTGGCGTTTAAATTTACGTGTAGGGAATACACTGATCCTGTAGAGCATAGTGTCATCTGAACTGGATATCCAGTCTCGACCCAGCTAAAAGATCCTACATCTAAATTTGCTCTTGCCCGCCTATTGCGCCAAAGCTTTTCCCCGCCTAGGTACTCGTACATTTAATCTATGTCTACCATTTTGATTCGCTACTACAACCATAGTAGCTTACTCCGAACTCCCTGTTTAGAAATCGTGGATCATGAAAGTTCCATGGCATCTCCATGTCCATTCGTAACCGACAAGCTTACGTCCCCACCATCACCAATCAGCCTCTTCTCGAAGTCTGAGACGAACTTAACACTTCTCCCAGAATCGAAGAAGAGTTGGAAACTTCGCTGGACGTCTTCGATTGAGACCTGCTTAGCACGTCTTTTAGCGCTGATGAGCTGTGATGTTGTGATTAGGTTGCTGGCGTAGCGAATCCCTGTTTCCTGACCGATTTTGGTGAGCAGGGCGATGGCGTCTGGGCTAATGTCAACCTCTTCTTCTTGCGCACGAACGGACATGATTTGCTGTATTTCTTCCTTGGCATAGGCATGTGTGCTGACAATCAGAACTCGATCGAGGAAATCGATAGGAAGACCGTGAGGGCTTTTGTAATTGGTTCCCCGAATCCTTGAGTGTCCTCTATTGCTCGCCATAATGACTATTGGGGCGAGACTCTCCTCTAGTTGGCGATTGATGAAAGAGAAACACTCAATATCTAGCATGTGGACTTCATCAATGAAGAGGACTCCAGGTACGATTTCGGCCTTGCCTTCTTCCCTCCATTCATCGACTTTGGTATTAATCTGGTCCCGAACTTCGCTCCTGATCTCCCCTGTATCTCCGGAGAACAGTGCTAGAAATCCTTGTGTTCTTGAATTGATCACGTCAATCTCGTGAAGACTGACAGTATGGACTACCTCCTTACGCTTCTGTAAGTCTCCATCTGGACACTGCAGAAACTTGGTGTCTACACCCATGGCATCATAGTCTCGCGATTTTGCGTACGATCTTCCAAGTTTGCTGATCTTCCCCGATGACTTATCGATGGAAATGATATCTCCACCCATAACGCGCTCCTTGGTCATTGAGTCGATCATCTTGCTTCCCATATCGTACACGGATTCCATGTCTGTTGTCTTGATCGTGAGCTTTCCTTGCTTGGTACCTCCCGTGGCGCTTCTGTCTGTTTGTATTTCAACCACTTCTCCCTCGATAATCTCGCTTTCCTCCTTGATTCGCACACCGATGGACTTGCGGAAAGCTTGCTCGAGGGCTTCTGTTTTCGACATCTCTAATGAGAAGATTTCAGATGAGGCTAACATCGTGAATGGGACGTCTGGGCCGAGGGATTGTGCCATTCCCATTGCAATCGCGGTCTTCCCAGTACTACACGGGGGTTAGTATGAACCTTTGGACGTCCGGCTCTTCACATGCCTTGGGGGACCAGCGATTAGTACTGCGCGACCCGCGATCTTGCCTTCCTTGACCATCTGCAGAATGACTGCGGCAGCTTTACGTGCTTTCTCCTGACCTACTAGCCCCTGCGACGAAGTTCTTGGTTCCAGTGTTTCTGAATCTACTCCAAGTCCTCTGATATGCGAATGCGCCGCGATGAGATTCAAGCCGCGAAGCTCCTTGCTCTCGGAGACCGTCTGGATTGCCTAGGCTCAGGTTAGCAAAAGGTCCGCAAGTACATGAGCGGTCTGACTTACAGCTGCCATCTTGGAGAGCAGTATAACGCAATACGAGTGATGTTAAGTCAAGGCGCACAAATTATAGGTGATGCGGCTCGAGAAGAGATAATCTTGCAAGGCTTAAGCTGGTGCGAACAAAGCCAGCAGGGGGCGTGTATCGAGAGAGCACGCCTCGAGCACGCCTACCTAGGTAACGCGCCCGCTCGGACCACCCGCCACTATAAGATGCATCGCGCTAGTAAGATCACATGATGACGCTAAAAGATTGGAAGTATAAATATTTACTTCAAGTTTATCCGGCTCCCGTCACTTAAAAACGCTTGCGAACGCGCCGGACAGAAGTGGCACTGACCATCCCTTCCAAGCATCGCGTTCCAACTTCCAACACCCACCTCTTTCACCTGGTCCTGCTTTTACTAATACAACACTGATTGACATTTCCAAGTGGTTTTTCTGCTGGTATCTGCGGCTCACTTGCATACAACACGCGCAGCTTTTTCGACCATTACAGTACCACTGTTGACCCCACTCCGAAGACCACCCAAAAAGGTTCAGACTGAAATTCAACTTCGCCGTCCAGACCCAACAACGTCAACGACGATCTCAAATTCACAACCTCTCCCACTACAAACTTCGCCTTTGCGTAATTCGATGATGCGAAGCTTACAAGGAATCACGCCTCGAGCCATACTTCAGATTGGCCCGCTTGGGCAGTAGGTAAGGATAGTGGAAGTTCTTACTCTTCTTCAACCGCCTTGTTCCGATCTGCACTACAGCCAGATATCTGTTGGCCTTCCCAAGCACGCCTCAGCATATATGCTCTCCGGACCATATGTTCCAGTGAAACTCCGAAAGGACATGGGGCATAGAATGGGCCCAGCCTCGGAATTTATTGCTCAAGCACATTCCACTTCGTCATTGCTAAATTTATCCTTACTGCTTAGCTCCTTCTTAAGTACTATACGTATGGCACAGTACTGATTGGTTACAATTGTAGATATCTCGCATGTCGGTCTCGCCCGCGGGCTCACGGCCCATGGGCCGCAGAGCTGGATCATACTCGAACCAAAAGAGTATCCCCGACAGACCCCGTGGATCTTACGGAGAAGACTACGATCGAACCAAAGCCTATGGGAGTGGTTATTCACCTTCGGGTGCTCGAAACGATAGTCAACACAGAGGGCGGTCCAGAGATGGTGGTCCTATAGAAGATCGAGATCGAGATGCTGGGCACTCCAAAGGTATGTACGTCATATCTGCTGGTCTGGATGCCAATTCACAGCCTCAACTATCCGGTGCTGTAATAAACTGATTCGATCGCTATAGGGTCGCCTCATGACCAACATGTACAGACAATGGGCAACTCTAGCCGTCCAAAACAGCCTTCTCTTGACCCTCCACGGACAGAACCAAGCTCACCAGTTGACGATGAGAATACCGACAACCTAGCAGTGGCACTAGCCAATATTTTTGATCAGCTATCCAATTGTAACGTCGATGCTGCGATTCTAAGGACTCGCTATAAGGCCGCTGAAGAAGCTAGAGACGCGAGGCACAACGACTACAATAAGAGCAAAGCTAATCATGAGAAATTTCCATCTAGTGGAGATTTGCAGCGAAAGGCAAGAGACAATGCCGAAAAAGAGTACAGATTGATTGGCGAGAGAATTAAAGAAAGCGACCTAGCAATTAAGAAGACTTCCCGCTCAGCTGCGTCTCAGATTATACCGATGCTCCTAGAAGCAAACAGAGTACCACAATACCAAAACTCGCCCGACAAGCTAAAAGATGACATGGACCTTATGGACAAACGCTATCAAGGACTTCAAACCCAACTAGAGGAGCAAAAAAGAGCTTCAGATCAGATGAGAGTGAGCTATCAACAGTTAGAGGATGAATTACGCTCCCTGAGATCAAAAAATTCCGATCTTGAAATAAAGAATGGAGAGACAGCCGAAAATTTGCGAAAGCTGAGCTTGCGTCATGACGATACAGTAGCAAATGTCGGCAGATCTCTAGGCTACAAAGAAGATTCTGAGAAGATGATGAAGGCCGTTAGACACGATATTGATGTGTTAAAAATCGATGCCGTGAAGGGGCCCGCATCTAAAGCTGAATTCAAAAACACTCTAGATGCTGCGAGGCGTGACATCGACTCGTTGAAACGGGACGCTTCTATCTCCCAGCCGGTTATCGCGCAGCCAATACCAGCCGAGATTTACGAGAAGCTAAAATCGATCGACGTCATGTCCAATCTAGTCAAGTCCAGTGAGCAGGCTAATAAAGAGCTCACTCACATGGTCTACGACGCAGAGAAGAATTCTCGTGGTCTTGCTGAGACTCTTGCAGTTGTTGTGGATCAACAGATGGAATTGAATAAAGAATTCAAGGACCACGAAAACAAACTGCCTCGCTTGAAAGAGGAGCTTTTTGCAAGGTTAACTTCAATCGATGAAAGGGCTACTACTCTCTCGAGTGGTCATAACGAGGTTTCCGAGACACTCCGAGATCGGTTATCATCAATTGAAAAGATAATTGCGCCAATCACCAACCTTCCGCAACGAATCTCTGCCATCGAACACAATTCAACCAGCTATGCTAAGTCCTCCGAGCTACAGAGACTGGATCAGAAGCTCACAGAAGCAACCCAGCGCATGGTATCTGATGTAGAAGGTATCAAACAGATCCCCTCGAGGGCGGGCAGACAAGATCAATTAGGTTTACACGGAACCCGTAGCAGTGTCGCTGAGACATTGAGAACTACCAGCGGATCAGAGACAAGTAAGGCTGTAATCTTCAATCCTGGAGATACAGACATTATAAAACGATTGGATAGTCTCGAGGCTAGCTTGGGATCATCTAATTTGTCTGCGACGATGCGACTTCAAAAAGTGGAAGACGAGCTTGAAGACCTCTTCGATTCTTCACTAGGACCAGCACTCAATATCATGGATGAGAAGATTGAACAAAATAAAAAGGTTTCGGGTACACGTACCAGCATTGTGGAGTCTACCGTTTCAAGAATTATTGGGAGTTCTGTAGAGCATCTGACGTCTAATACGAACATGTTAGCCCTTCATCAGCGCCTCGAAAGCATTGAGCAATCTCAAAGTCCGTCTTCTACGTTGGTGTTAACCAAGGAAAAAGTCAATCAGCTTGAGCAAGACATCAAGCAGCTGACGAGTGAAGATCGCGAGGCCAAGAGTCGCACCGATCACCGGTTCGATACACTGACAACGCATTGTGAGGCTAACGGGCTTGCTGTCACCAATCTTGAAGCACGATACACGAACATTACGACATTAGACATCTATCGAGCCATGTGCGATCAGTTCTCCCAAGATCAGTTTCCACAGATCGGGCAGATTCACGAGTCTGTCAGAAGCATCTCTTTACGTTTGCAGCATTTTGAAGAACACTTCGGCCGAACAGATGGGACTAGCGAGGAAAAAATTCGGACTTTACAAGACCATGTAAACCTTCTCAACGATGGCGTCCGGAAGATCGAACATACGGAGCTCCCAGCGATCAAAAGAAAAGTCAATACCTTTGAGGAATTGAAGGGCAAGGCAGCACATGAAAACGCATCAAGGGAATCAGGTACCGTTGATCATGCAGAGTTCCTGGAACAAGTCGAACGTAGCAAAATTGCTATCGAAAAGATTGACAGCATGAAAACTCAACTCAGTGGTACCGCTCGTACCGAGAGTATTGACGACCTCCGGCGCAGGGTTGAAGAAGTAGAAAACGTTGTTCGACATATTAAGACCACTTCTGCAGGATCTGTCGTCGCCATCCAAAGTCAAGTCGACACTGCCGCGAAATCCATGAAAACGCTACAAGATAAAGTCGAGGACTATATGACTCAAACAGTCAGATCCGTTGCGGAGCTTTCTCTTAGTAACCCGGACATTGTCAACTCTGAATGGTTCAAGACGATCTCTACAGCTGCATCTAGCGCAATTTCAGACAGAGGCAAGCACACTAATGGTGTTAAACGACCAAGAGCGAGTCCACTACAGACCAACGGTTACGCAAATCACAGCGACAGCTCGGGACCTTCTGCGCGTAAGAAAGTCAAGCATCATAGGCAGCCTCGCAATGCATCTGATAACTCTGATCCTGACTTCGACGAATATGTACCTGAACCTCCGAGTGACGAGCACGAGTGAGGGTTGGCGGAATTTTACGGACTGTAAGAAGAATGAGAGGCCTGGGGGGAGGGGCGACATATCGGTTATATCATGTACACTAAAATACTCCGGTTTGCTTTTTAAGCGATAGATACCCAGCTTGCTTGCTTGGCGTTTTGCGGGAGCATTTTGCTCATGGGGTGAGGGTGGATTATTTGTGTGCATAGTGCTTCATGTTACTATTTGGTATTTACCATCTGAGGTGTCAAATCGTTGGGAGGCTCTTAATCAGTGTTTATCCCTTGGTTGCTGCTGAGTCGTTAAGTTAAGATACGTGTGCGTGGCAGAGCCCTATCTTATGATTCGACGATGATGTTCGTGGGATGAAGAATGGATTTATAATAGTCTCCTCATTATTTTCATTCCAGCCGGGCTAAAGTGATGTCGATCATCAATCCACCCAAAACACGTTTTCTTGACCGCATGAAGGAAGGCCTCTCCATATCGCACCAACAGAGCAGACCACGCCATCTACCACCGCAACTCTGACAGTAGACTCTTTCACAGAATTCCCACATGCACAAGATATAATAGTCTTATCATTAACTTCACAGTATCCTACCCAATTCAAGCATCCTTTTTAGGCTTTTTGACCTTACTTTTCTCACGCACAACGCCGTTCGCAACCTTAGCCACATCTCCATTTGCGCTTTTTGATGTCTTAACCTTCTTCCCGTTTACAGCATCGGATTTCTTCGGTGTATCAGCTACCGCAATGTCGGCCTTTTTCGACTCACTACTGCTTTCGACACCATTTTCTGGCTTGGCTTCGCTTGCAGAGTCTTTACTCGCAGCACCGTTGACTCCCTTCGGGGTCCTGGGCTTCCCTTTCTTGCTCTCATCTCCCCTCTTAGCTTTCGGATCAATACCCTTCTTTCTCATCGCGCTCTTCTTTCCTCTCTCGATGTAATCCTCGTCTTCATTCTCGTTCCATCCACCGAAAGCATCGCCCTCGGTCTCCTCTGTCTCAGGCACCGGTCTACGATCGATGATCTCCAGATCTTCATCTGTGGTGTCTCTCTTCGCGTTTGCGGTCGTCGCAGCGATGGCACTTGCAGGCGTTGGAGCGGTTTTCTTGAATTTCGAGACGAAGAATCCGTCGACGTTGTAGGCGTGAGGGTAGTATCGTCGGGTCATCTTGAGAGATTTGTCGAAGGATTTGCCCATGTATGACGTGAAGCCTTCTTTTCCGAATACTAAACCGGTCTCTACGAGTTTGACGTTCGGCCGCTTGCTAAGTGCGTATTGGACGACTTGTTCGTTCTCTTCTATAGTGACAGAGCACGTCGAGTAGACGATATATCCTCCAGTCTTACTGGCATGGTCGACAGAGTCAATGGCAGCTAAAAGAAGCTGCTTTTGGAGATGAGGAAGCATGAGAAAATCTTTTTCGGTCTTGTTAGTCTTGACACTTGGGTCTTTGGCGATAACTCCCGTCCCTGAGCATGGCGCATCAAGGAGTACCCGATCGAAACCTCCCATAACTTTCGGGAATTCTCGAGCGTCGTAATTACACACAATGGTATTCTTTGCGCCCAATCGATGAATATTACCAATAAGACCCTTGGCACGAGATTTGTTGCTATCGTTAGCGAATATCACACCTGTGTTTTTCATGAGCGCGGCAATATGTGTTGTCTTTCCACCTGGAGCAGAAGCCATATCGAGAACACGTTCGTTTTCCTGCGGTGCAAGAGCCATAACAGGGAGGAAGGAAGAGGCGGCTTGAAGAATGTAATGACCAGCAAGGTATTCAGGAGTAGCTCCCAGAGGAACAGCGGATTCGAAGACTTGAAGACCTATTTTCGACCATTTCCCAACAGGCTCGAGAGTCACACCACGGTTGATGAGGGAGGTTGCGAGATCTCTTCGATGGGTCCGTAGTGTGTTCGTTCGAATTACCACTGGACGGGCTGTTTCGTTGGCCTCGAAAAATGCGAATGCCTCTTTTGGAGGGAATAGATTAAACAGCTTTTCGGCGAGGTACTCTGAGTAGCCATAGTACGCGCAAATATCCTTGATCAGCTGCGCAGTATATTCCGCTCTTGATCGTCCCTCCTCAGCCAAATTCGCCATATCGTCTAAAACCCGCACAGTATCGTTGATCCTCGTCCGTAACAATTGCAAATCCGGTGCTAACAGCGCATTCGTTTTGACACCACCAGTATCTTCATCATCACTGTCCTCCAAGATATGCGGTCTATCTCCAACAATATTCGTCTGCATAGCAGCCTCTTCCAATTCGGCTTGCGCGTCTTCCTCGTCTTGCATCATCTGCTCGTCCAATTTCCTCGTCAGCCCAGCAATGTTTGCCGCTGTCAATTTCTCCTCTGCATCTGACTCGTCTTCGTCCTCGGAAAACATAGCCTTATTCGCGTGATCGTCTCCAGAATCGTAAACCTCACTCCCAGAGTCAAGGAAATCGTCGCCCAATCCCTCCTTCTCCTCCCCGGACACGTCGAACTCGTCATTCATAAGATCCGCAGCATCTGAATCGTCGTCCATTTCCAGGTCAGACATAGGTAATGGCACCTCCGCCTTCTTGCTCTTTTTCACCTCAGGTAATTTATTAGTGAATGATCCCTTCCCCTTTGCGCCCTCTTTCTTGTTATTCTTGCTCGACTTCTTCTTTGCCTCCCCATCTGCGCCACCGCTCGTCCGCCGTTTCTTCGTATACTGCTGCGATTCTGCTCTCGATTCCGCAACGCTCATGCCCGCTTTGCGCTTCAAATTCGTGAAATGAGCCTCATCGAGTGCTTCTGGCGGACCCTGCTTTTTCATACGACGTCCAACTCCCATGTTGGCGGTATTGCACACTTAACTTGCGTGTTGAGTAGGTAATGGTGAGTTTTCGGTGTTGACGTCCAAAAATATGCTACAGCTCTCAAAAACTTTTTTTGGCGAGTCCGATAAGATTTCAATCTGCCCCGCTAGTCGTGCCTTGCCAAGACCTTCAGCTGTCAAGCTTCTGGAAACTCTGTACAACTTCAAGCCTCAGTTCGTTTGCGATCTTTGGCGAGTACATATATCACTTCAATCGATTTTGTATTCCAAAGTGAAACGCGAAACTTGACTTATAATGACGGAATTATCCTTCGCAAGATCGTTCCTCGCGACGCTCGACTCACGACCAAGCAAGATCGCAGCCGACCACATTGAAGACCCAAAATCCTATCCCGCGCGGGGGGCAGTATGACTCTCTTTCCTACGAGATCCGTTACTCTATGTTTTCCTCGTGTTCTGGCTGACACACACCAAGTTCATCCTTCCAAAATCCACCGGCCCAGCCCTCAAGAAGCGCACCACAACCTCCACATCATCACCCACCTCCTTCTCCGTTAACCTAAAATCGCTCCGCAATCCGCCCCTCGACGTTACCATTCTCTCCTGCGATCTCAATACCTCAATATTAGACTTGAAAGAGAAACTTTCGACGGAGTCTAGCGTTCCCGTTAAAGCTCTACGAATACTGTTCAACAAGAAGCCGGTTCCGGATAGTAAAGTACTGAAAGATGTAGTAGGACTAGAAGAAGTTGGGGAGAGAGTGGAGTTCGGGGTTATGGTTATTGGAGGTGCAGCTGCGGTTGTCAAAAAGGATGCGGTGGAGGACAAGATGGATGTAGACGTTGGTATTGGGAAAGGGCCAGAGATCTTGAAGACCGAGGACTTCTGGACAGATTTAAGAGGGTTCTTGGTCCAGAGGTTGAAAGACGAAGATGAGGGAGATAGACTTGTCAAATTATTCAAGGCGACGGTCTGAAATTTAGTAGAGACATTGGGCATCCGAAAGTATCTGAGCATGGCGTTTATGGGGGGCAAAAATGCATTCAAATGCTAGGCGACACATGCACGCGCGAGGATAGACCTATTCAGAAGCGAAATGCAATGGATGTTAAGAAGTAGCTTTTGATTTCTTCATATCGCATTCCGCTTCGCAACAAGTAAAAGAAGACCCCCCTGCCTACCCTCGTTTCTCCAAACAATCGACGTAGATCGAAGGCAGCCCGAGAATTTCACTCGGTATTTGCCCCACTAAGCATGTCACCAAGGCCAAATGAGCAGCACCAATGAAATAAGGCTCTCATTCTCCCCTCACACGGTTGCATTCTATGCGCTCCAATGTTCGCTTCCGGTGCGTTAGATGTTCGCTGATTTGATTTATGCCAGTCCCTTGCTGACCTTGTTGAGGACAGTTTGGTACTCGATGTCATCTGTGTCATTACCTTGGACCTCCATGGCAATACCGTTTAGGGAGCGTTTGAGAGCATCTTTGGACGACGCGTACACCATCTTAGGCTATTCCGAAGTTAGCCAGACTCAGTCTTCTGCAAAAGACAACATACCTGGATTCCAGCATCATCAGGTGACCATGCGATGAAGGTGATCTTGCTTCTGAAAAGTATTTAGCATTGTCTGCCTGCGTGTGCTGCCTTAGAATCCTACCTTGAGCCCTCGCCGGAAGCCAAATCGTAATTGAAATCGTAGATGGCGTATCGTGGACCCTTGGTAACCTTGCCCTGTTCGGGAATCAGTCAGAACCTCCACTTGTATCGACTTTGTATATTCCACATACAGTCTTCATGTTCTTAGACTCGGCGTTGATGAGCTTCTCACGGAAGTATTCCCAGTCACCATTATCGCTAGCCTCCTCAACGACAATCTCCTTATAGTCGTCCGTTAACTTGTAGAGAATGAACTTGATTTTCTTTTCGAGCTTCAACTCGTTGAATTTCGACACACAGTCGCCGGAAAGGGAGACACTACAATCATACACCTTGATCAGCTCACATTCCGGCTCCTTATGTCTTGATGCTCTCGAAATTGTTGCCGGGAATAGCGGAGCTTGCCGCCTGTCAAAGCCTCGGAAGATTCGAAGGTTGGGAATGGAGGGGCACTGGTAAGACTGACCCTGATTGAGACTATATTCGCAGGATATGTTAGCAAAGGCTCCAGAGAGGATGTAAACACTTTTCCAACCTACCATGATGCAAGATATGAGTGTGCGACAAATAGGACGGAGTGATGAGCCTTGGAAATATTGTCAGCAATGTTGCGATAACGTGGATGCACCCCTCCATCTGGAAGTGGTGTAATATCTGCTGGACGTACAAAGAGCACGGATAACGCTGCGTTATACGATCTATGTGAGATCACTGGAAATTGGAGACCCAAGCTGGAGGATGATTGTGAGGTATTTATCGAGGATGTTTGTTGCTCTAAGGTTCGAGGTTGCTTTGCGAACTTGGTGTTTGGTGGGGTGAATTTTGAGATCCATGGCCTTAGGTTCCCGCTTGGGCGAACCAAAAGCGGCAAGACATTTTTACTACTTTCATTCTGCCAAACTATTATACTAGTTGGTCCAGAATCCCATGGTAATGAAAAGGCAGTGAGCTGTCTTTCAAGTCATAATATTGGAGGACGGATCGAATTGCGCGTGGATGAAGGAAGTCATTCTGCAATAACATGGTAACAGACGCACATGTAACTAGGCATGGGCTCAACGCCGCCTTTCATATCTATTATTACATCGGCCGCTGAAACTGTCGGGCAGGCAACCGAGTCGACAGATTTTCGATGGTAGCAGAAGAGTATGGATTCGTAATGTTCGTAATGTAAAGGCTGCTCCAAGAGTCTCGATAGTAAGAGTCTTACGCACGGTACATTGGCTCCCAAACCGTTCACGCTTACGAGGCAGGTAATATAGAAGATGAAGGCCGTGCAGCCTAATTTGTCATTTTGGAAGTGTTTTTGTTCATTATTTTATGATACATATCCTCTATCGCTCATTAAATCCGCAAGTCGCTCCGCCATGCCGTTGGTAAAACAAGTAATGAAGAGTGGGGTGGTGTTATACAACAGATAGAAACATCCGGGGCCATCCGTTCTAGAAGCTTGTGTTGGGTATTGTACATCTTTCACGCCAGATTACTTTTTTACATCATTCCACCCATGCCGCCCATTCCTATATTATGTTAGCTGAAGGAAATCGAATCAATAGAGGGTCACATACCACCCATACCGCCCATACCACCACCAGGTGGACCCTTCTCTTCCGGACCTTCGGTGATAGCAACCTCAGTTGTGCCAAGTAATGAGGCAACACCACTTGCGTCTACAAGTCCCGTTCGTACAACCTTGAAAGGATCGACGATACCTGCGGCAATCATATCAACGTAATCTCCCTTGGCACTGTCGAATCCCTTGTTGAAGTCGGTTCCGAACTCATCCATCAACTTGCCAACAACAACTGATCCCTCCAATCCAGCGTTCTCAACGATCATACGAGCTGGACGAGTGATGGCGTTCTTGACGATGCCTACACCAAGTTGCTGATCAAAGTTTGCTGACTTGACGCTGCCGAGAGCTTGGCTGGCTGCCTTGAGCAAAGCAGTTCCGCCTCCTGGCAAGATACCCTCCTCGACAGCTGCACGTGTTGCGTTAAGCGCATCAACGAAACGATCCTTCTTCTCCCCAACCTCGACCTCAGAGGAGCCACCAACCTTGATGACGGCGACGCCTCCCGAAAGCTTAGCGAGACGCTCCTGAAGTTTCTCCTTCTCATAGTCGGAGGTGGTTGGGTCACTCATAACACCACGAATCTGCTCACATCTTTGGCTGATGGCATCCTTGCTCCCGTCACCGTTCAAAATGATAGTATCTTCCTTGGTGATGGTGATTGAACCAGTAGTACCAAACATATCTGGAGTAGCCTTCTCGAGCTTGATATCCAACTCATCAGTGAACACAGTAGAGTTTGTAAGGATACCGAGATCACCAAGGATTGACTTTCTGTTGTCACCGAAACCTGGAGCCTTGACAGCTGCGACTTGGAGCTGACCACGGAGCTTATTCAGAATACAGACTGCAAGAGCCTCTCCATCAATATCCTCGGCAATAATAACCAGTGGTCGACGAAGCTGGGTCGATGCTTCGAGAGCTGGGATAATATCTGCAACCTGAGAGATCTTCTTCTCTGACAGAAGGATCAATGGCTTTTCGAATTCGACTTTCTGGGTCTTGGTATCGGTGATGAAGTATGGGGAAACGAATCCACGATCGAATCGCATACCCTCGGTGACTTCAAGCTCATCGTCCATGGTCTTGCCCTCCTTAACGGTAATGACGCCCTCCTTTCCAACTTTCTCCATAGCATTTGCGATCAAGGCGCCAATGTGTGTATCTCCGTTCGCAGAGATGGTAGCAACTTGTGCAATCTCCTCGCTGGTGGTGATATCGCGCTTGTTCTTCTGCAAGAACTCAACAACAGCTTCAACAGCAGCTTGGGTACCTCTGCGGAGATCCATTGGGTTGCAGCCGGCAGCGACGTTCTTCACAGTCTCGGAGAAGATGGATCTCGCAAGGACCGTCGCAGAAGTAGTTCCATCTCCTGCAGTCTCGTTCGTTTTAGAGGCAACATCTTGGATCAGTCGGGCTCCGAGATTTTCGAATTTGTCTTTAAGGGTGATGGCCTTTGCCACAGTTACACCATCTGGTCAGTGTTAGCCACAAAGCTCTCCCATATAGTCTGAGGTCCAAACCCTTGGTGATCTTTGGGGCTCCATAAGGCGACTCGATGAGGACGTTGCGTCCCTTTGGACCGAGGGTTGTCGAAACTGCCTTTGCCAGAGTCTCTACACCCGCAAGAAGAGAAGCTCTCGCGTCAACGCCGAACTTGAGCTCCTAAACCACATACATTAGAAACATTCTATGATCACGATAGCCTACCTCGGAAATGTACATATCTCACATACCTTATGTGCGAATCTCAGCTGCTGAGCATTGAAAGTAGATGTGCGAAGTTTCGAGGACGATCGAAGAGCCGAGGCTCTGCTTCCTAACGTTCGTTGCATTTTGTGAGGAGTGAGGATTAAAGACTGGTATAAAGGTATAACTACAAAGCAGAAGCAGTATCAATCAAGATCTGATGTGGTGATGTAGGATGTGCTTGGAGGGAATGAAAACAAATGGAGATTAAGTTAGTAGATGGCTTTTTGTACCAACCCCGGAAATATTTTTCTGGAGCATGAGCTGGTGGAAGCTGCCAGAACGCCAAGACACTAACTTGAGCCGGCATATTTCCGACAACCGACTTTCTGGACGACCTCCTTTCTTTTCGTGACGACGGTTATAAGCCTGTCTATGATGTTGAAGCACCTTTAAGGACGATTCCTTCCCTGTGCCCTGGCTCCTATCTCCTGAGTTTACTCATATTTAATTCCTTCTGCTCATAAGGCAATTTCCCGAGACCGACATGTTCCCATTGGCTGCGGAGTACTTAGTGACGAGACCTCCTGGCCTACGGGGGCTCAGAAACATTCGACAACCTGGGCCGATGGCCGTACCATAGTAGCTCTATAACCTTGGAAGGAGTCTCTTACAACGGTGTTTACAGCTTCTCTGCCTTCGTAGGGCTAATCGGTTCGAGTGTCTCCAATCCTGCTATATACATATCTCCTGATTTTCATCGACATTTATGAGCATTCGCCCGCGGCCAATTCTTGTCTCCAAATGGCATGTGCTATCTTATACCATAGATTTGACGGGTGATACGTGGGAACATATTCAAATATTATCAAGATGGTGGAGTGAAATCCAGATGACACTTGATTTCCTCGCTTGCGGTCCCTCCTGACTGCAATCTCCCACTCCAATAGCCATGGCACAGTCTTGAAATTCCAATACACCCTGTCAAGGACTTCTTTCTTCTCGATGAGAAAAGGCACACTTGGCTGCGAAACCACAGGACGACGCCTCAGACAATGGCCAAGCCCTCCGAATACTACTTTCAACATCGAAGACCCCGAGACATTGTCAGAGGTCTCAAGGCGCCCTACTTGCAATGATCAGCCAATTGATCTCTCAACAATCAATGGCGGTAATCTTTGCGTTACCTCTAAGCGGCTGCCCAAAACCATCTTTAAGTCCCAGCTTCAACATTTCGCATCAACGAAATTATTACCTCTGATACTCTATCTCATCAAGAACACGAACAGTGCAACGAGTAACCAGAGCTACCCTACAAGCAATCCATGAGACAAGTCCATATTCCTACGTCCTCCACGTCAACACCACAACTAACTTGTCTAGCAGATCACATCCAAATGGAGAGACCTGATACCCACCACATTCGCACGTATAGTTGAAGACAACCAGGCGGCTTTCACAACGATGCTAAGATTCATGGGCCCCAACAGAGACAGAGGCATCTCTCATCTCTACATGCTACACTCCCACCCATCCTCTCCCCAACACAATTCGCCACCACGCTCGCCACTCAGCCACATTACAGTACCACCAAAACCTTCCCAAAACTCTTGAGCCATGAGCATAAGACTTGCAATCGCCCCAGAGCTCAAGCTTCACCGCTCATCTCACAGGATTGCGAAGCTATGAGCAAGACTACCGCCTATACCGGGCATGTAATTGCATTCCACTGGGACCAAGGATATCAACCACACTCCAGGAGACACACTTATGATGTGTAAAGTCGTCACGAGTCAATACCAGTGAAAAATTCTATCGAGGCACGACACTTGACTCGTGACGGATCAAGCAGCATGTCAGTGCGCTTAGCATTTGTTTTCGGTTTCTGTTACACTGCTCTCGCTTGATCGATATACACATGGACTTTACGACCACTGTTCGATTAGATTACCATTACGACACAAAGTCCTCAGAGACCAAGGTCATTCTTCACTAATGCATTTGCTCCAACTTAAGAGGGTCTCGGCACCTGGAGCGGCGTGTACTTTCGTCAAAGAAGTGGATGTCCAGGCACTTCAGTTCTCGACGTTCCATAACTATATGCACTACGCGCAACCTCATATTGCTTAAAGGATTGATTGTCCAAATCTATTTTACTGTGGCGAGTATCTAAAGTACAGTCCACCCGACTTCCTAGTTCTAGGATAGACTTTTGAATCCCAGTATATCGCGACTAAGCATGCGTCCGCCGAAGTCGATAAGAATGCCCCATATGCTCCATGATCAATCGCCGATCCTGATTGGCATGTAGTTATTCTTGAAAAATGACTTGTCAGAGGGAACAATATCCTGCTGATACACACGGAGGAAATGGTGGTTCGATGAACAAAACTCGGATATCATCATCAAAATCAAAAAATCATTCGCGAAAATAAGAGAAGGTGGCCGTAGCCAGAGAATCGAAATAAATGCAAGTCGTCAGCCAGCAAATTGAAGTTATCGAAAAGATCGATATCCAACGAAGGCACGGAGACAGGGACCAGATGGTCAGAAATGTTGTGCTGGTAATACAAATGGTGAATCGAAACTTGGGTTATTCCCTGGCAAAGTGCCAGCTGAATTGGATGGCCAATTTTGGAGGGAAGCAGGCTCCGAACTGCGGTGCCAAGGCCATAACACTACTCGAAAGTTGGCTCTGGAAAGTGACCAACGAAGGGGTCCTGACTAGTCTCATCTTCTAGCTTATGGCGACTATGATACCCGTTATGATGAATCGAGCTATATCTGTCAGAATCCTGGCTGCTAAGACTGGTCCAAGAACCATGGTTCTGCGAGCTATATGGGAGTCCATCCTGCGAATACAGTCGGCTGGAAATCTCGTCTACTGCCGGAGAATTGATGGCTTGAGTATTGTAATGAAATATTTCTTCGGCCGATAATGCTCTATCTCCCATGTTGTATCCGTATCCGGGGAAACGAGCTGGACCAGCAACGAGGCCTCTGTCTTGGACCGAGTACTCTGGTGGATCCTCAAACATTAATGGCAAAGAGGATATACTCTCTTGCGGAAACCATCTCTTGCTGTAAGATCCTTGTAAGCTAGAATAATTATTTCCGCTCTGGGTATTGTCAAGCACGGGGAACTGATTATGCTGCTGATCCAAAGGCGAAACCACACTTCCCGAGACGTTATGATACGAATCCATCGGGTCGCTTGTAGAAGGCATCTTTGTGGTAACATATAAAGTACCAGCACTGCTCGGAAGGAGGCTAGCCATCGTAGATTCGTAGTCTGCGATATGTCCTGAGGCGAAGTTGGAGTGTGTTCTAGCTGGATGAACCTCTTCAGCCTGTAGAATACTATCAAACTTCTTGCTGTAGGCTGGACCCCGCATAGTAGTACTATGTTTGGCCAAAGACTGATCGGGGGACCTAACAACTTCATTCCGTAAAGTTTGAGGAGACAAAATGTCCGTCTTTGTCATGGCGGATCGCATGTGGTCATCTACCACTTCGGGATCCCCCTCGCCATCGGCATCCTGGTCGCTAGCAAGATCTTCAGCGGGCGCGTCAGATGCACGGATTTGGTATGCTTCATCGGCGTTATCAGTCTTGGTTTCCAGCTTGATTCTCTTACGGCGTGAGTTTGATGGGCTTGCATTGTCATCGTACTCAGAATCCGAGTAATCAGAATAATCCGCGCTTCCACAGATCACACCGCGGGTAGCTTCTTCGCCGCCACCTGGTCGTACAGGGAGACTATATTTGGACGTCGTGATCGTATTTGGGGGTGTCAGCGCTTGCATAACACTCGTGGGGTCTTTTTTGATAGGTGTGCATTTTTGCGAGGATTCTCTCTCAGACTCTTCATCCACATCCATATCGCAAGCATACGTAACAGGCTTGCGAGTAGATCTTCGACTTCTGGTCCTAGGCTTCGGATCGTAGTCATCTTCGGAGTCGAGCTCCACGTCAAGCTCGTCTGTAAGCTCACTCTCGATAGATGACTTTCTGCGGCCACTTGATCTTCTTGATTTAGAGTTTCCAGTCTTGGCCGATTGAAGATGTCCACGTTTTGCCGCCCCAGCAAGCTTCTGCTTTTGAGATGGTTCAGGGCGTCCTGCGTATATAGTCTTACTGTTGGTCCATTTCCCGCTGCCTCTGGCACCTTCATACTTGAAGTCTCTGGCTTTGAGTGCCGCCTCGGGAGTCGATCCAGCCAGAAGTTCCCTGCATTTTTCGTCGACGATATTTTTCACTGAAACCTCAACCTTTCTATAGGCACCAGAGCCGCGAATTATTCCTGGAATCACTAAGCTTTCTTTGAGATCCTCCACTTCTTCACCCCACATCACCTTCTTAGTCTCATTTGGATTTTTAGAAGACATGTCGCGGATATAGCCGCGAGGAGTGTCTCTAGGAACTGGGGCGCCTAACTTTCCGATGAGTGGAGGCACCATGTGTCCCTCGGTGACCATGATGTCTCTTAGCTTATTGAGATGTTGCTGTGCGGAAGCTCCACTTGATCCGGGACTTAGTCGATGAACTACCTTTTCCCACGGGATCTGGACCCCGGCGCGCTGGCACTCATACTGGACATTGAGCATGAGCTTTTCAATCATACGTGGGCCTAAAAGGAACGAAGACGAGTCAATAATGTTTCGGGAATTGAAGACCAGTCTAGGACCTCGGGAGGATCTGCAACTTACGATGCCACATGACCAGCTTCCGGCCCCGTTGGCGGCCGTTCGGATCTGGTCCACCTTTCTTTCCAGATTTGCCTCTCCTCGACCTGGGTATAGACAGAGGATCCTCTTCGAAATCTGTAGCAGGCTCTCCTTCCTCTTCCTTGTGCGGGAAGTCCTCGTCTGCACAGCTACTAACGTCGCTGTCCATCTGAATTTCCGGACTTCCTTCCTTCCCGTCATCTGGAAGACTTAGCATCCTTATTACAGCAGCTTGGTCGGACGATTGTTTCTTACCTTCGATTGTGCTTTGATTCTGGACATCGACAACGGAAGTGACGGCGCGTTGTCTTCTAGCTCGCTTTGGTGGCGGAGTGCTGTTGAGCGACGACGTCGACGGAGCCGTAACAACAACGTCTCCCTTCTTTGATTCGATCATATTGGAGTCGATGGCTGGCCCACCAGTGGGGGTTCTCATTGTGGCTGTGGTCCACACTCAAGATTCTCTTTTCTGTTCGAAACCCGCTTGATGGCTTCGGCGTGTAAGATTGACTGGACCTGGATCGTAAGCCGACGTCAGCTTGGTGCCATAAACGGTGTAAGAGGTCTAGACACCTGAGGAGTCCAGGGGCTGACTGGAAAATGAGTAAAGAGGGTGCTGAGGAGAGATCGAAAATGGAAGGATAAGTGTACCGCCACAATTTAGCTGGCGGAAGATCGGCGTCAGTTCGCAATACGCCGTGACAGGCAACACTGCCGTTGATAATGAGCAGAAGTGGGAGAAGAAGTCAATCTAGTACATAAAGAAAGGCTGCTTTGAGGTGATAGGCTGTATCCGCCTTGCTTGTGTGTACGGAGTACAGAGGTTTTTCTTTTCGGCAGACAATGCCCTCCTTGCGAATTGGGAAGAATGGCAAGCCGATGAAAGCCCTGGAACGGACCAGAATTGAGGGATGCGGGAGTGATGGCACCAGAAGGGAGAAAGGCCCATGAAGCAGCTTTGATCGATGCAGATCGAAAGTGTTTTCGTGTCGGGCTCTAGATGTCAAACTTGGGGAGGCTGGGAAGGTGGAAGGAGCACCAAGGCAGACCAACGTCCAAATAATGGCGGCGACTACCACCGGCGGAGACTTGTCGTCCGCATTTAATGCTCTGAGGGATGATGTTTCCCAGATCGGATGGCTGATAGAGATCCAATTGCAGATAGCCAGACAGTGAAAGGAGGTGGAAGGAGGAGGATAAGTGCAATGCGATCTGGGATCTGGGAAAGCAGCCTTCGCAAGGTGCGCAGATCGGCCACAACCCAGCGACGAACATGAACGATGGAACACGTACCTATGGTGATGGAATGCAGGGACAGAGGGACTCTATATGCTCCAATGTTGTTCTCTCCTGTCTCGTGATGGTGCAAGAAAGAAGTTGTGTTGTCGCGAGAAGAAACGAGTTGCGCTGAGGGAAGAGCAAGCGTCGTCAAGAGCAACCTATCCACGGACCCATAATTTTCGCCAACGTCCACACGTGGAAGCTGCTCTCGAGTACTTTCCTGGACAAGCGGCACGAGATAAGGATTGTAAGATTGTTGATATGACAATAATATACTTCAGGATTAGTATACTTAAGGATGATGCGATACCACACGTGCGGGGCTCCACAACTCCCGTCCCGTCTATTGTGTTGCAATTGGAAAGACCGACCCACGGATCCTCTCGTGGCTTCCAAGGTGGTTGAGATGCGGAGCTCTTCCCACAATAGGAACCTCATGCCTCCAGATTGGCTCTGAAGCAGCACTCATTCACCTCAAGTCCACCAACTCCCAGCCCCTCAAGGTCATTACGTTTATCATGGATGTCCAACGCGTGAATGTTACCATTACTAGAACCCGGAGAGGTTCTCGATCTGCCCCGTGCTGAACTTGTCTTACCTATTGTTCCCTTCCATTTGCAGTATCTACTCAAATAGCCATCCCATCCCGGTGACTCACGAGGCGGCTACTCTTGAGATACAAGAACTCAAGCCCCAACCTCCAGGAAAGGAAGGATTCACCAAGATGTCCACAACGGTCGTAAAGGTCCATTCATTGCACCAAGGCAAATTGCCGTTCTGCAGTCCTACAGAGCTTCAGTCGAGGATCAGAATGTGCTCTAATCACTTGGAAACTACTGCAAGATCATCACATCCATTCTACTCCGAGTCTACAACAACTATCTGTCAAGGCACTCCAGTTTGATATATCCATCGTAAAACTCCATTTCATGCTTCAACAGTACGAATATGCTCCGATAATCCAGCTACCGAGATTCTCAGACACATGTCTGTACAATTCTGTTCCCTCAATGTATATAAATCTGCTTGTTGACGGCTTTTTCCTTTACTACCCACGGTATCTCGCTCGCAAGCGCTCGTCCCAAAGACTCGCAACAAGTACCCGCGAAACAATCGAGAGCTTGGCAATCATATCCACCAGCTCTGTACAAATCATCTGCCTCTGAATTTATGTGTTCTTCGTCATCTGCCGGCATGATATGTCCTTGGTCGCGAAGGGCGTTGAGTTCCCATCCACCTGCAATGAATAAGTCTGTTGACATCGTAGCTGCGGGAGGCCCTCCGCCTGTTTCGCCGCTTCCTTCGGTCTTCTGTAAGAGATGTTTCGATTGACTGAATGTTTTTCGACGAAAAGAAGGCAAGGCTTTGCCAGCAACCACTCGCACATCCAACTTGCTCGGAGACTTCGACGTTACTACCCTCGATGGGCTTGTTCTCTCGCGGCATTCTGCTCTATTCGGTGTATATGTCGACATAATACAACACTTAGATGCTGAAAGCCTTTCATATCCACCTTCCTCTTGGTTCTCTGCTAGGTATCCCATCCAATGATCTCCTTCATTTGTGCTCGCGCTTTGCTGTTTTCGGTGCAGGCTATTCGGACTATAGCCATTGTATGTCCTCCACTGCCGAAGCTCGGCTGCTTCGTACTCTGTGAGATGCATGTTCGAGGTATTGAGTACGGCCGCAGCATGTAATTTGTGCATTCGTCTGAACTCTTCTTGCCAAAAGAGCTTCCACCATTGACTCCCAGAGATATCTTCAGCGTCGACACCATCGCAGAAGAAGTTGTTGTCAAGCTATTGCTAGTGGTCAGCGACGAATCAGATGGATGTCGGTCTCTAGAGAGAAAGTTATGCAATTCCAACAACATCAATTCAGAGTGCAGTTTCCAAAGACGGTAGAGTGAAGCAGCTTCCAACTTACGAAGTGCTCCCTGCGGACCTTGATACCATATCTAGTTCTGCCCAGAACAGTCTCGTCTTCTTTGTATATTGGGTGAGGAGGCTTGTGAGGTGCGGGCGCGAAGGGCACAAACTCCATTGAATGCCTCCTGTTCATTTATATCAGAGAACTGGTTTGGAGAGGGTCAAGCTCCAGACGAGGAACCTACTGGATCTTGTCGCAAACCAGCTCTTCCCTCGTACTCGGAACCAAGAGTTCCTCGTCTGAACTCCTTTCTCTCAGTCGTTCGAGGACCTCTTGATCAGCTCGCTCTGCTACAGATCCAATCCCGTCGGCAGCTTTGCCATCTCCTCTGAAGAGTATTCGCAGATCCATGGCTCCCACCAAAAATGAATATTATACTAGACGTGATCAGCGATACACTGACAGAAGCAAATCGCTTTCCAATATCTGAGGGTATCATAGCAATAGGAGAACCGGGTTGGGCAAAAAGGGAAAGAGAACGCGAAGCCTACGCTTGCTCGCCTGACTCGCCGCAATCGAGTGAATGTGTGAAGAAAGTTGGCAAAATCAACACCCAAAAAACTGCAGAGAAATGCCAGGAAATGAAATTACTACTGGGAAGATGTCGAAATATATCTTGAGACCAGCTCTAGAACAAATGTCTGATATCCCTCTCCAGCACCGAAACCGAGGTCTCTTACATGAGTGATCGGGTACTACCAACCCTTCTGCTATCCTTGCAAGACGATCGACGACCCATACTGCTAAAGCCCGGTACTTCTTAACCCTTGGCTCCCCCCCCATACATCTAAGATTATGATGATGCTCAAGGCACGGCGTGCTGAATTTCACCTCCCCATTTCCCCCTCGTGCACTTTCCCTGCAGACCTGTTCATGCGCAGCATCTTCCTCAACAAATCTCATCCTTCGCATCATAGAACTTCAACACCTCGCAGTTGCCGTCCATGCCGAAATGATGATTGTCCTCTCTCTTGTGGTCAGGCTCGATCTTAACTCTAGTCTTCCCAGTTTCCCCCTCATTGAATCCCTCCTCATCATCGCCGGTATCCTCGGTCTCGAAATCTGCCATCTTGCGTTTCTTGGCGGAACCAGATGCTGCTTTGTTCGTCTCTGCCTTGCTGGCTTTGTTTTGAGGAGTGCTGAGCTTAGGGTCGACCGTCTTGGACGCAATGCCGTGGGCTCGCATCATGCGCTCGTAGCGTTTTGCACTGTGGTTCGGAATCAGTGGGGTTTATATCACAAGTGAGATACTCGAGAAAATGGAAGAGAGGATGGTTTGGTTTGGAAGAGCGAAGAGACTTACGCTGCCCCTTTGCTCACGATCTCACATTCAGCAGCGACCTTGACGAAATCGATCTGGGAAGATGTCAGCTGTGTGAGGGATGGAGAGAGGTGATGTGGATTTGCTTACCTTGCCATTGTTGCTGTGTCGAATGCAGCTTATTAGGAACTTGAATTGATCGTCGCTTGTAGTGGGAGGCATTTTGCTCTCAAGTAGTGGAATGAAGTGAGTGTTGGTGAATTGAAGATCGTGGTATGGTGTGGTGAGGTGAGACTCTTTAGTTGAGGAAGGTTGAGGGAGGTGACGTTGTTCGGTAGATCTCTCAGGGTACTCGTCTATCAGAGGCGGATCGTCTAAACGAGATATCGAGGAGAGCTACTGGGTGGGGAAAAGACTGTACGATGAAGAAGAGACCTGAAAAGTGCGATGATGGTGACTTATGGACTCTGGGCATTTCTGGCTCTGGGAGACTTACCATGGAATCATCTGGAAGTTAGGACAGGAGTACGTTCATACGATTGACCGGGCCAATCTTGGGTAATGACTCTGGAAGCTAACATTCGATGGGTATCCTCTGTAATCTAGAATTGGAACAAAATACAAAGAAGCAAGGAACTTAGCATTCAAAGAGAGGCCTATGTGACAAAGGTTGTTATTTACGCAAACATTCGATTCTTCCCCTCTGAGATCTGGAATTGAGTTGAAGTGTAATGAAGCACGGAACTTGGCATTCAAAGGGCGGCCTATTTTGACAAAGATTATCAGTTACGCAGGAGAGAGTCAATCAAAGTATATCAGGTTTGGATTTTAAGCGACTCGTTGCATGACCCTGCGGCTGCTTGCAATTTTAAAGTCCTCCCTGAACCTCCCTTAACGCCTTGCAAATACGCCATTGAGCTCGCGCAAACATTGAGAATAAATCCACCCGCATCAAAGCATTGAAAGGCCAGAACAACCATGAAAATCAGCAGTATGTCGAAAGATATCCATCCCAGCTTTGACGAAGCAACCGCTCTTCTGTAGAGGTGAAGACCAACGTATTCTACCACGCAAACCGAAGTCCTTGTGCAAACGGAGCGCAGTTCAGGCACCTAGTTCTTCTTTGAGTGTCTAGTTAGCTAAGTTCAACAATTGATTCCAGAAAAAGGCTCTGGCAAAGACGAACGAGGACACGAAAAGGTAACACCACGGACCAGAATCATGGCGTGGGAGCATGAAGTTCATCGTAGTTATTCTGTACTTTCCACTCCCGCCATGACTCGACCGTGATCTCATGGCTATGAGCCGCATATATCTCAGCGTCAGTGGCGTCCTCAGGGAAACTGTAGCCCGCCGGGAAGGTCGCGGTGATGCCATACATCGTCGACGTCCATGGAAGTAGCTCAGAGTCTTCAACGGGAGGGTTGCTAGGGGTGGGATCGTTAGACTTGCCATCGTCATTAGTCACTGCGCCGACGTCCTCGAGCTCGCCCTCCATCTCGACATCTCCGTCGTCTTTGTCTTCTTCCTTCTTGACTTTGCGAGCAGCTGCGGTCTTTTTCTTGGGTGCGTCGCCAGTGGCTTTCTTGGGAGCTGCACGTGGACCGACGGCTTTCTTGGGAGCAGCAGCTTTCTTAGCAGGTGCTTTCTTAGCTTGGGGCTTGGGCTTCTCTGCTTCTTCTTCGACGTCGCTTGGGTCGGGGTTTTCGGGCGCTGCTTCGGTTGCTGGGGCGTCGGTGTTGTTGACTTTCAATTTTTTGAAGAGGTTTTTGGCACCGAAGCGGGCGTTGCGAGCGTACTTATGGCCGACGAGTGTTGCGAGTTGTTCGTAATTGATCTGTGGGAGCTGTTAGGTGATAACTTCTATTCTGTTGGCAAGCAAAAGTAAATGGGTTCTCCGTGGATCAACTCAACGACAGCTATGAGATATTGCGGAGAAATAGCAATTGCAAGGTGCGGATGTTGGACATACCTCTGGGACATCTTCCATGAGACCCACAACTGCCATCAACATCTGAGTCTCTTTAGCAGTCAATTGCACCGCAGCTGGATCTGCAGCAGTTGCTACGGCTTTTGGAGGCATGTTGATATGGTTCGATCTATGAGCAGTCAGCTTCGATTCGCTCTGCTCGATGTTTCGCGAGCGCGAGGATCGTGTCGAAACTTACTGAACTTGAGTTATGTCAGATCTTATTGAGCTGTTACAAAGCCTGAAGCTTGTTCTGTTGCGAATTCTTCGTTGCAAACGGAGGTTTGTTGATGTGGCCGTGCGAAGCACAACAAACGCTGCGGCGAGGGAATTTATGAGTTTCCTCGCTTAAAGACTGTTTGAAGCTAGAACATCGCTACCCCGGACAACTACAACTCCAGACTTCTGCTGATTACTGGAAGAATCTCACCTTTAGAATTAGATTTACAACAAGTTTGTGCTAAAAGTTACCCGATATCGCATTAAGACTTGTGGAAGAAATAAACCAACCCACCTTCTCGAAACTGCCATCTCTATCTAGCACGCCACGATCTGGTAGGTTGGATTTCGATGTTCACATTTCGTTGGTAGTCGGTTAGCTGCATGTTACCAGTCGGATAGACACTTGAAAGCTTGATTTGACTGGCCAAGAGGAAGCTTGAAACCGCTGTCAAAGTTGCAGTATGAGTTTGAGTCAACAAGAATGTATTGCTAATTGTCCATCATTTTTTGATTTTCATTCTGGCGGATTCTTTATCTACTCTCGTCCCATGTCTCATCTAACCCCCCGAGCATAACTCAAGACGAAAGGTGCATAGACCGAATGCTGCCCATAGACTCACGCCAAACCCACCAAGGAAAGTCCCAGTTGTAAGTCGGCAATCACGGGTGCTTGCAACAAGACTAGAAAGCTACCCAGTTGTTGAATGGAGCATGAGAAATCAAAAGTCCTCGAGTTCATCCTCGGTCATATCTTTATTCTCTACTAGAAGGTCCGCGTAAGCAACTCGTAGTGTAAACCCAGGACTATGAGATCGGGGAAGGGGCTGGCTTTCGCTTACCTTTGATGATATCAGCGTCCTCATCCTCATCAAGCTCGGCCTTCTTAGCAACATCGGATTTCTTCGCCTTGGGAGCGGCCTTCTTGCGGGGAGTAGCCGGTTTCTTGGTAACGCGGTTGGGTTTGGCTTGTGGTGATGCTGGGACGCTCTTCTCTGCCGTGTTGTCTTTGGCCTTGGGAACGGCTTTGGTAGTTGCGGCGCCAAAAGGAAGATTATACTTCTTCTTGAGAGCAAGGAGTCGGTTGGTAGCGGAACGAGGATTGGCATAGCCCATCTTCTCAGCTACACCTGCTGAATTGATCTAATTCGCCAGAGAATGAATTAGAAAACTGCAAGAACAAGGCGATGGCAAGGATATATTATCACACCATGACCGAGACAATGATTAAGATGTAGGTCGTAAGAAGACATCGTTCCGGTTTCGGCGTGTCACACACAGAGTTGATAGAGAGGTGAACTTACAGAGATTGCACCACCATTGGTGTTCTGAAGACACGCAATCAAGAAATTGACATCGCTCTGAGGCATGCCGGTGTTTGATTCTTCTTTGTCCGCCATTGTGAGAGTGTGTAATGGAAATTACGTCGATGAAAATTTAACTTGCAAATACGGAGGATGCTGATAATAAGGCTTGTTAACTTTTGTCGGGACAATAACGAGTAGCTGGGAGTCAGCGGAGCCACACTTACAGTCCAACGTTTCAGGGTTACCGAGGTCTTTGCGAGTATGGCGGATGTTCTGATGTGGGATCGTTATGTGTATGATTTGAAGCAGATGTGTTCCTGCGGTGCGGGTAGGTGTAATATCATGTTCGATCTGTCACCCGGGCAGCCACAGCGCCTCAATCTGCCGCTAGCCGGCCGAGCATCTTAAAGATGACTCACTACTTTACGACTGCTATGATGAACCTTGTCGCACTTCTAGTGTGGATAACGTCCTTCGGGCAAACCTGAACTTCTAGACTTCAGTGTATTAAATGATTTGATTTGATTTGATTAACAACCCTAAATCAAATCTAATCAACTAAATAATCATATTAATCAAATCTAATCTAATCTAATTATGATTAATATGACTAATATACTAGCCGAGCTAATTAGAGAGGTAGGATTATACTTAGTAAGTACGATTCAGGGGTATTTCTCGCTTATTTATATCACGTGACTAAATTTCTCTCCGATTATAAGCTATATAAATAAGCGAGAAATACCCTAACTCTTTAAGCTTATAATCGGAGAGAAATTTAGTCACGTGATATAAATAAGCGAGAAATACCCCTAAATCGTACTTACTTACAACTATCTTCCTCCTTTATTAAACTTATTAAATACTAGACCTAACTTCTATATACACGTAGTTAGCCTGTGATAGAGGATAACCCCTATATCTATACACTAGGACTAGAGACTACTATAGGTATCTAATAGTATATATAGATATATATTAGCTATAGTAGTTTTATATATAGTTCTTTAAAAGAGAGAGAATAAAAGATTAAAGCCTAGAGAAATTAAGC